>JACCPG010000397.1:24684-58163 GCA_016069955.1 Drepana arcuata | reverse complement strand
AGAGTATAGAGCGCCAGTTCTCTCTAGACTTACATACCTCTTTCGCTTCGTCCACATTCACCAGTCTCTTCATACATGCTCGTCGGTTTCGAGTACTCTTAACGTTCCCGTCCTTGAGTCCGATCTATTTGATCCCGGTAGTTGGAACGTGGCCTTTCTCTGCCTCTTCTTGCACACACTTTTGCTTTGTATATCTGTTTCGTCAATCTAAGGCTAAAATATTATAAGTATGTGTACAAATGATATGTATGCAAGGAAAATATTAACTCTTTAACGGTCCCCAGGTAACGGGGGTGGAGCACTGAGTAATTACTGTGGGTTGAACGTTGACGCGTTCTTAACTCGAGCTTCATTCACACTGTTTAGTGCTAGACATAAGCCGTCTCCGGAGTACGACAATACGGTAAAATAATTGCTTAGTTAAAGCATAGTGCACATAGGATACAACACTACTATTTGAGGCAGCAACTATGCGACGAAGACCATTTCAGTCATGTTTGGCAGTTTAGATCAGAATGTTCTTTAACTATGTACAGATGAAAAAAATATGTATTTCGTACATCTATTTGTAAATAATTACTGTATTTTGTGATAGGAACACTATACTAAAATAAATTAAATAAAAGCATCACTGCGAGCTCCTCCAACGAGAGGAAGTGAGAGTAGAGCGCCAGCTGTCACTAGACTAACAGACCTCTTTCGCTTATTTTCGCTAAATCTTATAACATCGACATTACAAAATTTGTGATTTTACGTACTATATAATTCCCACCTTAGGATAAGGTCAGGTTCCTGAATTAAAGTGTCTATGTAAACTGAATTATGATAAATCAATTAAATTGATAAATTTTCATGAAACAGTAATGCTATATTAAAAAAATTGAGTTAATTGCTTGTATATCCTGAGCCAAGAATATTTCATAGGTGTTTTCAAAATGTCTAATAACAGATTGAGAACTGATAATAAGCCAGAGGCTAAACGAAAGCATGCATATATACAAACTACACAGAAATCCAAAGTTTCTAAGAGCCAATATAAATTTCATCAGGCTGAGTCCATCACGGGGCAGGCAGAGAAAGTAGAGTACCTGTTTTCTTTAGACTTAGAGAAGATGAATCCACATTCATCAGTCACATCATACATTCTCACCGGTTTTGACGTTCTCATCTTTGAGTGTTGTTTATGACTTTATACGTGTATAGATCTTAATATATATAAATTACGTGTCACATTGTTTTTCCGCGATGGACTCCTAAACTACTGATCCGATTTCAATACTTCGTACTCGAGGCATGAACAGTAATTTTATCTAAAATTACTACCAAGGTATATTTTTTTTATTTGCTATAGCAGTGTGTCCTCGGCGTTACAAAAGAAACAGGTGTTGTGTGTTGACTGTGGACGTAAAGGTTGGAATTGATGGCACTTGTTTCCTCGCTCGTAATGCGACCTTTCATGTGAACGCCAGCAAAATGCATCTGCCTGCATGCTTAGACAACATTATATTATCTATTGAAATTATAATATTTCTTCAAGTTTTTTTTATACCACACGGGTGGCAAACAAGCATGCGGCCCTTTCTTGAAGAACTCCATGCTGTACTCTCCAGGGAAAACCTCAACGGGGATCCACAACCTTAGCGTTCGCCGAAGGAAACGCCTTTGGAACCGCGCAGTACGAGACCTTTGTGGTTAAGTTACGATTCTAGGATATAATCAATCTGCCGATGATTGAAATAGAGAGAGAGATGTGCCCGCCCGAGACTTCGCCCGCGTGGTTTTAACACAAATAATATTGCTTAGTTTCTAAAAAAGTAGACCCCTAAGTTACTCCTTTTTACATCAGCTATCTACCAGTGAAAGTACCGTCAAAATCGGTCCAGATATGTATATAAAATTAGATTTTGAATTTAGAAAAATAGAATTATGTACCGTGTGTACAAACATATGATCACGCCAAGTCCCTAACGGGGTAACAGAGAATATAGAGCGCCAGTTCTCTCTACCGTGTGTAACTGAGGTGTATACTGTCTTGCCTGACAGCTGTCAGTGAGTTTGGGTTTGGCGTGGTCTATTACCATGACAGCTGTCAGCGATTTGTTTTGGCGGGCTTTGGTGCAAATGCGCGCCATTATCAATAAACCAGTGTTCTGAATAACATCTTTTATTCCGCCCCTTACAAACGTAACAGTACATCCATATGAATTTAGTAAGCAGCGGTTATTTTAATATTACAAACAGACACTCCAATTTTATTTATTTGTATGAAGTTTAACGCGACTAAACTGCGGGACAAAACTAGTCTAGTAAATATTTAGTATGTATATGGTACTTCATATCCGCACGAAGTGCTATAGCAATTATTGGTTAAAGACAATATTTTGAACATAAAACATTTTTTGGAACAAATCATTTCATGCTTTTGTCGACAGATTTTACAGGGATCTTACGCTTAACGCAAAGATAACCGGTACAAACGACATTCAACTATTTACTCTAAAATATAACAAATAGAGTGTTAATTCTATTAAAAAATGTAAGAAGCCTTTTCTACTGTGTACAATCACAGATTTTTCCGAAGCATGTTATGATGTGACGAATATTAAGTGACATGTAACAATTTAACTATGCAAATATGTGCGGTGCGGACATGTTCAAAATACACAATAGTCTCTACAATAACGTATGTTTATATATGTTGTCGTATATATTTTTTTTTAATATTTATTTATTCATTCTAACATCTATCATTACAGATTTCCCCATGTAAACTAGCGACCCGCCCCGCCTTTGCACGGAAGCATACATTGTTTCGTTATATCTCGAAGGGATTAGGCAGCGTTTCCGATAAGAGCTCCCTGGGCCCTTGACTTTTTCGGACATTTTGACAATGATCGTCACGTTTTTATAAATTTTCTCCAAACATACAACTAAACATTTATCTTGAAAAACCGCATGAAAGACTACTTAGATCTTTTTCAGTTTATCGCGCACAAACAGACGGGGCAGGAGAATTTGTTTTAAAAAAAAAGATATACGAGTATGTATTTAGGTATTTTATCTAATGCAAAAAACGGATTAATAGGTCTTGATATTCGCGCGTTTAAACAAATAAACTCATTCTATTTCTCTTTCGTCTCTTTGTAATTTTAGTATTGAAGTCGATATGTACACATATACAAGTAATAGTGCTCCTGCGCAGGTTAGTCTGATACATGTCAGCTTTAATCAACATTGATGTGTATTAATTAAAACTGTCGTTAAAGACGATCATACGACGGCAAATTGATCTAAAGGTAAGGCCATATCCATAAAAACGTTAGCCTTCATCACAACACAACTCTAGGAAATTTGTAGAACGCGTGACAGCCTAGCCCGTATTTTAGAACTGCCTGGATAATTACAGTTGTCAGTAATAATACAAAAAAAATACATATATGTTAACATCTTTAACAAGTTCAATATTATATACTAAAGTAGGCAGAGACTGGTAAACATCCTACTAATATTGGCAATGGCACCAAGACTAATATAACAAATTACCTAAACAAATAAGAGAATGTCGCGATATAAATAATTTCAAACGTAAACTTTTTGAATTACTAATTGATAACACATATTATTACATTAATGAGTATTTATGTGACAAATTTTAATTATTTCTTATTTTAATATGATTGTAATGCTATAATTGATTTGTGCCTCCTCTCGATGTAAGAACTTTTAAAATATTATGCCTATAGGCGGGACATAGTGACCACGTTGTGTTTTTTTAATACGTATTTGTAATGCCTATGTTCACAAAATAAAGATGATTTGATTTTGATATTATAAATGCGAAAGTTTGTGAGTATGTTTGTTCCTCTTTAACGCAAAAACTACTGAGCGGAATTGGATGAAATTTGGCACGGGGGTAGATTATTAATCGGAATAAAACATAGGATATGTCGTATTTCAGAAAAAAAACTGAAATCTAATTTAACACTGGTAAAACCCAGCGGCTTATATTTATACATTCCCGTTTATATATAAGAGTAGAATCCAAAGAAACCTTATTAATGGAATCACAGAGTTCCACACATTACAGATGAGTACACTTTTTTACCTTTTAACACATGGAGGAGGCCTTTGCCCAGCGGTGGGATATGCCAGGCTAACAACAACAACAACTACATAATCCAGTTTTTGGGTAAAGTTTTCATACAATACGTCGTTGAATTGCTTCTCAGAGGCGTGTGGATACGTCACAGTTCAAGTTAATATGGTAACACACCAGGGTTTGATGCAGATTATCTATGACAGCATGAAGAATATATATGCGAGACTAACTGATCATGTAAAAAGGTTTCTCCCCGAAAATATGAATGTCATTGTCGAAATGTCGGAATAGCTACCGTCCTATGCCGGCAAGAGGCCTTGCCTGTTGTTACCTGCATTAGGCGATGACACGTAATAAGACGTTAATTTTGACAATTTGCGTAAGTCGTAACGTCAGTGCGCAAACGAAATGACTCAGTGTGGAGGACGCATGCATTGCAGACTGCATTTAAATGGTATACTTATATCAAAATAGATTAAAACCCTTTATTAGCTGCCACTTCGCCGCTCGGTAATAAACGCCAATATTTATGATAAGTAGCTATGAGACAGATTAAGTGTACGACTTTTCTCACGATATTATCCTTTCACCGTAAAGTTCGTAGTGAGGCAAAAGGTGCATTGAATATGAACCAATTTTCTCTGCTCTGCCCCAAACCAATACCAATAAAGTTTGATTTCAATGGTAATTTATTTCTTGAATAAAACATATTCAATGTTAATTTAGCTCATCTAACTCTATGCCAAACTTCATCCAATACCCTTCAGTGGTGGTCAAGAGCACCAAACATCTTCACAAGCTTTCGCATGAAAAAATCGGTAGGATATATTTAACAGATGTGGTTACCAAATAAATGAGAGGACAAATCAATTTTTTGTGGGAAAAACGTGTGCTACTTTATTATCAAAAGAGTGATGGAACTGTTATCCTTACCCTGTATTGGAAAGCGGGTTTCGCACGATATCGTGCTTGCGTCCGAATTAAAAATTTTAATTGATAAAAAAGGCAAAAGTTCGACCGATAAAAGGAAATGTTCGAAATTGTATTTAAATAAAAGGCACGTTATTTCTAAAACAATTTAACAAAGTACGACAGAGCAGGTACTGGTCGTAATATGGACAAATTATTTTTATTAGAACCTTTGTATTACGTTTTCCTCTTGCTTTGTGGTTTGAAGATTAATGGCCTTGCTATATTTTTAGTACGACGTCTTTAACTTGAGCGTAATAAAGAAAAATTATTATTTTCCTGGTTTAGGCTGAAGGCTGTATCATTGGACGAATAGTTGTTACTGATACCAACAATACTTTAATACCGAGTGGATAATAGACCTACTTTATTGCTAGCAAGTTAGAAAATGTTCTAGCCCCATGTTATGTCTAAATTATGTTTATACTAGACGTTAGGAGTGTTTGATCGGATTTTAGGAGCGTTAAATTAATTTCATATATATACAAAAGGCAAGAAGAAGACCCACACTTTACTTGATTGATACTTATATTATATTTAAAAGATATTTACATCCCGTTCATTGATGAAGGCTATATACAGGCTATATGTCATACTACCCAAGAGTGGAACAGTAATTATATATGGATAATCAAATTTTACGGTGGTAAAACCGCAAGACAAGGCTGGTCTACATATATGTATCTGTAATTTCGGCTGTTATTGTGGCTACTGACGTGCGCCAGAGCTCGTGCGTACATAACGCATGCATACGTGATGTACTTTATTAGCCGAGCGGTTTGAAGTCGCTTGCGAAATCAAGATTGCGAGTTCAAATATCGGCGGTCTATACGTACTTACTTTTTTCTCCACTTAAGCACAGTGATATATCACACCAAGAGCTAGGTTTAAGATAAAGGAAATCATCATGAGGAAACCTGCACATGTTTGAGAATCAATTCAATGCCGCATGTTCAATCTTGCTTGAGAAATGGTGACGCATTCGCCACCTGACCTGACGTTGGCACGAAATCTTCGGCAAAAAAGGTTGTTACCTCTGCCTATCTCTTCGGAGACCCTTGTGGGAAGGCCTATTATTAAAAGTATACTGTAGCCATTAAAAACATAATGTAATGCAAGGAAAAGTAAACGCTTATCGTAACAAGCCATGTATACAATAACAAGGTGACTACGTCACCAACAATAGTTCCAGCCAATGAGCCAACCGACTGTAATCGATAATGCCGCCATTTTTTATTCACAATAACTAATTTTACAAAGAGGCAGTTTGCCAGTTTGTTTCAGCGCGCTAATCTCGGGAACTACTAGCCTCTTTTGAAAGACTATATGACTAGATATATAGACTTATATTATCATGCTTAATTGCAATCCAAGGGTGAAGATTTATCATAATATATAAACATTCATAATTATGTATGATCAAATGGAACGTGAAAAAAAGGAGGATCTCAGCTAGTCGACCTTAGAAGAGTATCTTTGAACGCGTCATTTTACGGAACTACCTGATGAATTTGAAGAATTTATAAAGATCTTCTCGGAGATAAAGGATGAGTATAGAATTGTGAAAGCTTTACGCTAACAGCTTTTATAGATAATTATTCTGCTTAAGCTGTTTTCTAGACCGATATGATGTTGGTAAATACCAAACTTTCGAACTTGAACTTTATACAACTTAACATAAGGTTTTTATAACTAACAGGTTACCTCATTGGCCCGACGGTAAGCCAACGTCACTGGTCGTTTAAAAATAAACTTTTGAAAGTTTTATCTAGAAAATTATAGCGCGCACCTATAAAAACGTAATACGACACTTGACCTTCTTCGACCTTCAAGCTCTAACGACGTTTTATATAGCTAAGGGCTAAGAGGCAATAAAATGGAGAAAAACACGCATCGTCACTTACTGTGGCCGATAGCCGGGGATCTAAATATTTATGTTACTTTCACCTCGTGCATTAAAATGTCAAGGTTAGTTCATTACACGCTGACGAAGTTCATTGTATTTTATTCAATCTATCTCAACCGACTATTGTTTTAGCTCGACTACAAATACTACGGTGACGGAAAACACATTACCCACTTACCTACTAATGTAATACATACATATCATCACGCCGAGTCCCTAACGGGGTAGGCAGAGAGTATAGAGCGCCAGTTCTCTCGACTTACATACCTCTTTCGCTTCGTCGACATTCATTTGCCTCTTCATACATGCTCGTCGGTCTTGACGTTCCCGTACCTAATCTATGTTTCAGGAGAAATTCAAAGACACACGTAAAGTTGTGCTTGAGAAATACTGACATACTTGCCATTTGTTAGATTAGTAGCTGGTGAAAAACTGGTGTTGTCACATCTTTGCCTCTGCGGGAAATTCGTGTGAAGGTGTAAGAAACAATAAAAAAAGCAATGATAGGTAGCCATTGTATGCCAATGACATTATGTTGTGGAAAAGTTATTGCCGTACAATGAATAGCGTGAGCGTGAAATGTAAAATGTAAATGATTTTGTCTAGGAGCAGCTGACGGCAGGATCCAGGTTCCAGGGGACCCGTTTGACATTGGCTTTATAAATAAGATTATAAGGATATGTTGCTCATTAGACATGCAGCATGTCCTTATAAAATCGTAATTCAAGTAGATTCATAGCTAGATATTGGAGAGGCGTATTCAATTTTATCGAATTATACCGATATAGATAGTGCCATTCAGGAAGACGCGCCCCACCAATTTGTAGTCGAAGGATCTGTTAATTGTAGTGTAGTATTACCTATACACCTCTGCCTACCCCTTCGGGGACCCTTGTGGAAGGCGTGTGCACTCATTGGTAATCAGTGTGTGTGTACCGATAATATAAGGTTACACACTTACACAATAAACTATAAGGAATAATAGTGGGGCGCGTCTTCGTAGATGGCACTATTTATAACATCGCTACAGGTGAGGATGTACTTTGAAAATAAAATGTAAATTCTGGATACCTTGTCTGTCAGGATGCTTAATGGGGATAGCCAGAAATATTATAAACGATTTGTGAACTAAAGCAGCTATTTCATATAAAAGAAATCTAGAATTTTAATAGAACCGTAAAGGAAATTATAAGTAAAATATTTCTTGGTTCATTGTTCCAGTTTATCCGACGATGACAAGTTTTATAAATAGGTAATTCAAATACGAAGAGCCATTAGACGTGCCAACTGGTTATTGGCCGCCAACATTTGGAGTACTGTTATGCTACTGGTAGCCTTAATTCAAATCATCCAATTACATTCCTGGATTTATTCTACAAATAAATATGAGCTTTGTTACTGGGAAGAAATTCAAAGGCGTATGTATAGTCGTGCTTGAGTAACGGCGATGGACTCGCCATCTGTCACGTTGGCACCTAATATACCTCCGGCGGAAAGTGGGTGTGTGGGCAATCATGTTAGAAGTAAAACACCTTTTTACTTCTAACATCATTGTGTGTGGGTATTACCTATACACCTCTGCCTACCCCTTCGGGGACTCTTGTAGGAAGGTACTAGATAAAACTAAACCAAAAATTTTAATATATCTTTTTCAAGGGCCTTTGGGAAATCGTGAAGATAAAGATGCAAATGCCGTAACTAGGTATAGTCGGAATGGTGTCACAAAACTCAAATCGATTGTCGATGATATTGAAAGAGACTGACGAATGTGGACGAAGCGAAAGAGTTATGTAAGTCTAGAGAGAACTGGCGCTCTATACTCTCTGACTACCCGTTTGGGACTCGGGGTGATGATATGAATGGATGAATGACTTGTTCGAAATTTTCTAGGCTGAACAGGACCAAAGTACCATAACACACCCAGCCGATCACACGCAACCCCTGATGGACGCTTAGGCAAGGCCCGTGCCATTAGAATACGGGTGTAAATAGTAAAGTAACTAAAATAATAATAATACGGGACAATTCCTCATAAATGGGCCTCAAGTAAAATAAAGCAAAAACCATATGAATACATACACACACATATTATATATATATATATATATATATATATATATATATATATGTAGATACTAGCTGTCCCGCCCAGTTTCGCTTGGGTGAAAAAGTTAAATTGCCGGTAACACGATCGCAGCGCCACCTATCGGGTCCAATTTTGAGATGTAATCTATCCTATCTTTCAAGTTGGATCAACCTGCACACGGTGTGCAAATTTGATTAAAATCGTTTAAGTACTTTAGGAGTCCATCGCGGACAAATAACGTGACGCGTAATTTATACATATTAAGATTTACCGCCATACAACTAACATGAGTCTGGTACAACTACTCGCGTCACCAAGTAAATATCTGCCCCAGGATCGAACTCGCTATCTTCAGACAGATGTGGATGTCAATTACTTGCTCGACTGGGCAGTTTTAAGTAGTGGACCAGAAGGTTGAGAGCTTTCAACACCAAAGTTTATTTCTAACTAGTTTCTGACCCAGTACATGGCCTCAAATCAACTCGGAAGCGACCGCGTGACATCTAGACTACGACACACAATCCATGTTTTCTATCGTAATCAGAGGATTTTGGATAAACACCTTTTGTTTCGCACGACTTTTCTATTGCGTCCATTATTGTCTAAAATGTTACAACCCGCAGTAATTGATGACCAGCAAGCTCTAGTCGTGAAGCTTTTGACTGCGAACCATATGCTCATAGGTATATATGAGATGAACAGGTTATATGTACCAGTCTTGATGACGTATGGATCTTTAAAATTATATACGTATGTATATCGTTGACTAGTTTTACCTGAAAAAGATTTGCTTAATGTGTTATCAGTTTAAATTGAGCGAAATTTGTCGTAAATTAATATTATAAGACCGGCGAGCATGTACGAATAGACTGATTAATGTGGAATAAGCGAAAGAGGGCCGTAAATCTACACAGTACTGGTAGTCTACTCACTCTGCATGCCCCGCCCCATAAGGGTATAGGCGTGATAATACATATAAAAAAATTGAGTACTTTCCTAAGTAAGTACTATTTACATATTTTTTAGTTGAACAATTCCGTTCGATTAAATAAATAATATTAATAATAATAACTGGGAATTAATTATTATATAGCACAATCTTTTTTTGAAATCTTCTTTAGATATCGGTATATCTAAAGAAGATTTCAAAAAAAGATTGTGCTATATAATAAAAAAAAGGAAATGTACATCCTTCCTTCCAGAAAAGAGAAATGTGAATAGGGCAGATTTCTACATATGTCGTACGAGAATTATGAACGAAAAAGTTAAAATCAATAAAGCTTTAAACTTAATTAACTAATTAATAAACATGATTGCATACTAAGTTAAATCAAAAGTAAGTGCTATCTCGGTAGTTGCGTAATAGCTGGGATAAATAAGTTTCAGGAATCCTCATATATATATATAATATATCCTCACGCCTTCCCACAAGGGTCCCCGAAGGTGTATAGGTAATAACCACACACCCACTTTCCGCCAGAGGTATATTAGGTGCCAACGTATCAGATGGCGAGTCCATCGCCGTTACTCAAGCACGACTATAGATCCTTTGAATTTCTTCTCAGACGTATGCAGGTTTCCTCTCGATGTTTTCCTTCACCGTAAAGCTCGTGGTGAGACTAATCACTGTACTTAAGTTCAGAAAAAACTCATTGGTACAGTCGGAATTCGAACTTGCGACCTTCGCGTCGCATGCAACTGCTCGAACCATTGGGCCACCACGGCTTCTCGTCACGGCAAGTCAAAATATTTTTATTTCATATAGGCCTAGGTGGGAACTTATAAAACGTCGAAAAAGGTGCACGGTTCGGGTTGGTCGTTTACATGGAGAACGACCGACAAGAAACTCCATGGTTACTCTTATCAAATCATTAGGTATACAATAATCATATTTTTATGTTGCAGTAATAGTAATAGTACTTAAGTATGGGGTACAGTAAGTGTTTCTGAACTTAAGTAGGTAAAATGTTACAATTATAGGTATATATTATGTACAATGCTACATTTGAGAATTACACCAAAACGTGATTGAAAAAATACAATTGTTTATTTTAAATTATACGTCTTTTATATAAAGTAGATGAACTATAAGTATGAGAATTCGTCATAAAAGCTGAGAAAAATAGGTACGTTGAACTCGAATCCGGTGAGCTGGTATCAATAGACGGATGAGAGTGGATGAAGTCTAAAGAGAACTGGCGTTGTACTCTCTCACTACTCCGCGAGGAATTCGGCGTGATATGTATGTACCTATGTAAAATACGTAATCATAATACCTAACGTAAAAATGTTTCTGTAAATCCCAATATGATAGCGTACTTTATTAAACTAAATGAAATTATTTATGAATAAACTTTGTATCATTGCGTGCTCAAAGTTTATTTAAATTAATATATTTGAATAATACATCATATTCAAGAAGCTGAAGTTTCTAAATACGTATATTTTTATAGGCGCACTCATCTCAATAAACAAATAAATCACGTTTATTGAGGAACAATATAACCTATAGGTTATATATATCATCATGCTCCATTACAAGAGAGCTAATCCATAGTCAAATGTGACGCCAGTGACATCGCGAGGCATAGCTAGTGTAATATAAGATTAACACCATTTGATATTATAGATGCGTCTGTAAGTTTAAAAATAAATCTACGTTGAGATATTGTAACCAATAAATAGGCCTGGAATCTTGTCTTGAGAGTTCAATATGCAGTGGAACAGAAAGAAATGAGCCAAAATGACAAAGATGCACAATATCGTGGAGATGGGCGTGCGCAGGCTGCTGCATCGCTATGTCACCGAGCCTCTCCAGCGAGCTATATAAACACCGACATTATCAAAGCCACCACCAATACATTGCTGGCAGTCAGAGCGATCGCATATTAAACCTTGGAATACCGTTTTCATCTTAGTGTCAGTGCTAGTCTGCAGAAGCGGTCTTTAAACAAACACCACAAGAAATTTCAAGTGAGTATGAATATTTACATTTAAATAAGGAATAGCGATTAGTTTCCAAATAAAATATACTTTTAATTTATTTTTAATTAAGAAACTTTATTTTTTTTACTGCTGTATAATTTAAAATTTCGATGTAATTTTTCTTCTGATAAATTATCAGAAGAAAAAACTTGTCAGGCGCGCCTATTGAATGTATTATTCGAAACAAACCATTGAAAACTAGTTTAGTTAGTAACGAGATAAAATCTAACAAAGGTAATAATTGACACAGCAGCCGTAAGCTTTTATGCATAACGAATAAGTCTCTAATCAAATTCCAGTTGAATTCCTTTCAAATTCTAATATCTGCTTGTTTAACTATAACCAGTACTTAATGCGTACTTTAACTACAATCTCCTAGGTTAGCCAGAATTTATACACTTCCTTAGACAATACCGATAATTTGTTTAGAGACGACCAAAAATATTACAAACTAACGGTTTCAATTACAAGATATTCTTAACGGTGTCGCCTCCTAATAGTAAAATTAAGAGATAAAATATTTATTTCATAATAAACAGTTAAGATTTCTTTGGGTTCGGTAGGTTTCACCTTAGGTTTCTCAGGCTAGATCGCAAAACAATTTCCTAAAAATTACAAAATAATAAATAATAATTTAAGCCGCAGCATTACAAATGTCACAAAAAATACAATGTAGATCTATCTCATTTACGTAAACGCTTGAGTTTTTGTTAGATTGTTATATATTTTATGGATATTTAGACATTTACTGAAAAGGAAAACATTTTCAAGGACGCTGAATAATGCTGTAATATTAAAAAAAAGCTTATTATTTCTTTGACATTAGCAGTCTATTCGGACGTTGGACAGTGACAAGTAATTCCTCTAAGTAATTAATTTCCTGAAATCTTTTTAAGAACAAAGCAGTGTTCCGCTGTGAGGCGCAGCGAATGCATGACGAATTGATTTTAACTCTATGTGCCGCAGTCCGGCCAACGGCAAAACAATTACACTTTTTGCATTGGGAATTAGCTAAAAATGCATGTACTCGAGTCTCGGCAGCCCAATGTGTCTGAGCCTCAAGTGATCGCCAAAGATTTCATTAGATCTCTAAAGCCAAATAATATTACTATGAAAATAAAAAAAAACGGCACCAGGCAACAATCATTTGGAATGGTATAATACATAACTATGCTTTTATAATATTGCTAATATAATATAATAGGGAGACTCCGTGAACAGTTCTCGTCGATAGTCCGATGTAGCATTAGTGTTGGGCGATACTCATGCTCAGTAAGTTAAAAAACCTGTGCTATTATATAAAAAAACAAAGTATTTTAAGTAAAAAGGGCGCAAGATTAATAAAATATGCTTATAAAAAAGCTAAACACAGAAATTTCTGTAACTTATCTTATATTATATTTTACTTCTATAAGATAAGACTGAAAAGTTCGACAATGAGCGAAAAGCCAGTCAGTTTGAACGTATGTGGTTCGCGATGAGAATGAGCACTTAATTGAAATTCGTAATGATCAAACTCGTCACCATTAATCTAAAATTGAATTGAAACACGTAATGAACTTAGTTAGCCACAGTGTTTGACGAATAGCTAATGACCCCGCTAACCGAGTGAAGCGAAACAAAACCAAGATAAAAACGCTTCGCCCGCTGGCTGAGCTTACTGCTAAATGTCAAATCATACCACGCGTGATCGAATGAAAAAATCATTGCATTATGTGACTCAGCCCTGAGTCAACAATCACATCTGGAGCAGAAAACTAAAGAAAATTTACGTGTTTTTCTTTAGGTTTTGTCTAAATAACATCTATACAGATAAAAACAATGATTGTATGCTTAATCTCAATGCATTTCCAACCCACTGATCAAGAGAAAATATTGATGAAGTTTTGGTAGGGTATTCTAAACCTGCGAGTGTTCCTGGCCCAAAAAAAGACTTGCTATACATTTGCTATAATATTGCAACGAATGCCGGGCGCCAAGTCTCGTTTTTCATCATCTTGTACAATTTTAATCGTTCAGCTCTCATTTTGTATCAATAAATATAATTGCCTACCCTTAATCCATCGTCAATACAAAACGTATAAATCCACGGTGTAGTCTGTCAAATATACCTATACGTAAGACAGTTCACGATTTAAACAATAGGTAGTAATGCAAAGGATACGCAAGGTTTAATAATACTATCACATCCAGCGCACCATAAATTCATCATGGCATCAGCTTGCACATATTCCAGCCTGTGTTGTGACTCAACGAGCAATATGATTTGCGCAGTACATTTCCGTAGCACGTGACATCCATCACAAACTTTGATATTGGTGAGCTTTCCACGTTTCGATGAATCAAACATAACAGCCATTGGAAAGGTGTGTCATATAGAAAACTATTTTGACATCCTACTACTCTTAAGTTAAAATATTACTTTATGTATTAAAAACAAAAAATCTAAGTACCCCAATTAAATATAGATAAATAAAAATAGGTTATATTTTCCATAGACAATCTATTTGAGCTACTGTAGCAATACTATAGGTATGTGTTACCAGTACACTTAAGCATTCATTTTAAGACGTATGTTAGGTAATTTCTGAGCTAAAAAGATCCTCCCATTCCCAATTCCCATTGGTCACTGCTGCTTATTATATCGACGGTCAAGTTGGAATGAGTGAAGATAAAAAAAATCATTTGATTAATCCAAATGACGTAATTATAGTGTGGTGTTATTGTTATGAATGGCCTTCGAGATAAAGCTCACTTCGTTGAAATTTGTTGTTACCCTATCATTTCGAAAGACAGAAGGTTCGAGCAAAAAGTGATAAATAAGGTAGCCAAGGTGACTCGCCGCCGCGACAAATATCTCACATAATGATAAAGAATTACACGGATCATGGGTGTTTAGGAACAACAATATCCCAAAAACCGTGTATAATTATTTTCGGACAAGCAAGGCCAATCACGATACAAGCATGAATAACAGAAAATACGTATTCATAGAACAAAAACAAATCATTTGCAGTTTGAGAATAACGAACGAACGGTCATGCGAAATTAACTTCCCTGCAAGGATTTAATTTGAGAGCATGCATCATAGTTCTGACCGAAGAGCAAGCATAGCGGGCCCCGCTTACCATGCCAGTTCGTTTGTCACCTTATTAATATACGGAAAGCAGCATTTTTTTATAAAACGAGATTTGGGACGAAAAATGTGTATCTACATAATTTATGAGATTCTTAAGAAATGCTGTTATGTACTGTTACTTAAATTCTTTAATGTAGGTAAATATTTACATAAACTGTCAGGCATTAATTAATCGACCTGATATCTCAGATAAGATCAAAATAAATATGGACATTAAATTTCACCGCTGCATCGCGTGTTGTCGCCGAGAACCTGTTGATATTTCACATCTGGCTACGATGTTAAGTTCAACTGCGTGCACCTAAAGTTTTGGACTGTATGTGCTTAGTTTAAATGAAAGACGATCTGGTTTTTCTTTTGTCACTTATATAAATTAAATAGTGTATCGCAGACTCAAAATAATTAAGCTCTCAGCATCAGTTATTTTTTATTGGGCGAGATTCAGTTCTAGAGCTGGTTAAATTTGATCCGAAGTAACCGACATGTTTCAGTTAATTGAAGATGAATAGCGATTCTTTATTTAATAATAAATAAGGCACATACTTGCAGGTTTTGCCTCCAAGCATATTATGGCACACATATTGTAGATGAGTGGGTATGTGGGTATTACCCATACACCTCTGCCTACCCCTTCGGGGACCCTTGTGGGAAGGCGTGAGGATATATTATTATTATATTGTAGATTTAGGGAGTCTCATATTATAGGAGAAAGAGGCCCGTAGTTGTCACGTTTAAAAATATATATTAATATATGCATTGTGGATTGTGCATACCTATAAGATATTGATTAGATTCTCAAATAGACCAAACTCATAGGACCTATGTATTAGTTCGGAGTTCGTTTTTATTTAAAAAGCAAATTCGTTGGCGTCCATACACAAAAAGTTCACGTTCATGTTCATTAAACTACTGAATTAATGAATATTACAAATTGAAAATACATTATCGAATACAAGCGTTAATAATAAAATGTTTTGACTGTGTTTCTTAACATCAAGCTATTTCCTAACCTATAGAGCTGCCACTCATATGTGACTTGCGGATCAAGTAAATAGAATCGATTTGAGACGTGTTGAGTTCTTACAATAATGATGTCGACTCGATTGTGTTTTGGAATACCAAGTTAGGACAATCAATAGATTGTCCTTAAATATGGACAAGCTTACAATAATTTTTTTATTTACACATATGTATAAATAATATTTAACTCAGATTCAAAAACATATAAAAATTCGGATTTCGATTGATTTAGATAAAAAAAACTTTAATGTATGCAAAGGCTTGTTGCGACTTAAACGAACGCAGATGTGACGTTGTGCACTAGGCTTTATAATATAATGATATAAAATAATATAATATCCTCACGCCTAGGTATAGGTAATACCCACACACCCCTTTTCCGCCAGAAGTATATTAGGTGTCAACGTGACAGATGGCGAGTCCATCGCCGTTACTCAAGCACGACTATACATACGCCTTTGAATTTCTTCTCAGACATATGCAGGTTTCTTCTCGATGTTTTCCTTCACCGTAAAGCCCGTGGTGTGACTAATCACTGTACTTAAAATCAGAAAAACTCATTGGTACAGTCGCGATTCAAACTTGCGATCTTTGTGTCGCAGGCAACTGCTCGAACCACTCGGCCACCACGGCTTTATAACAATGTTAAGTAAGTAAAAACTTAACTATTCTTGTCATCTACTCGGTATTCTCTGGACTTTGTCGTTCCCTGTTTCTTTACCTCGACATAGTCGAATTGAGCATTAATGTATTAGGTGCAGACCGGGTGAATGACCTGTAATTTTTTACTTTGTGCTATCAACAAAACGACACAGCGATTATTCGCGTTAATGTTGAACAACATTGAAAAGTTTCCACGAGTGTCTCAAAAATGACAGTAACATTAGCAGATCTTTTGTTTCTTACTGAAATACACCAACGCTATTTTAGCAAATACATTTTGTTCTATCTTGTTTAATATTGATGAACCATTGTTCGACAGCCTAAATATACGTGTCAGCTCTTAACTGGGTTTATTAATGCGATCGAACGCAGGGCGTCGCATGTGTATTGACAGCCTTTGATTTATACTGAACTTTATGGGATAGGATGATGAATCGATCCGACAATGAACTGTAGGTCGATCGTTGTGCAATTGTACAACACAAATAACGTGTTTCAACACTGCACTCACTACCTACACTATCGACCGGTCTACCGTCGACAGTCAGTACCAACGGATCGAACTAGAACAAGCATGTAGAAAGTCGCTTCCAGGCACGAAAATCAGGTTATTTTTTGCCATTGAAAGTTCCAAATGATTTTAACTATCTAGGTCATGCTACATCTAAACGCCTAGACTTCAATTCGAAGCAGCTAAATAAGAGTTTCTATTAACTTTACCACTTAGCCGCCAGTTCTATCTAGTGAAGCTTACTTTTATGTTAATACTAGCTGTGTCCGCGACTTCGTCCGCGTGGCATTTTGCCAAAACGTTATTGTTAATTTCCTTACAATGAAAGTAGCCTAAGTTACTCCTTATTATATCAGCTATCTGCTAGTGAGCCCCGTCAATCGGTCCAGCCGATTCAGAGATTAGTCGGAACAAACAGACAGACAGACAGACAGACAAAGAAATTTAATATGTGATTTTGCTATATGTACCGTGTATACATCCATATGTATTTAGTAAAAAGCGGTTATTTTAATATTACAAAAAGACACTTACATTTTATTTATTTGTATAGATAGTTGTATAAACCCTTGGAATCGATTAAATGTCACGCATTCCACGTTATAATACCTATGGGCAAATAATATTGTAATATAATTTACCTACAGAAACATTGAATGTCGCAAGACGTACTTAGTCAGACATTTAAGTGTTTAATTTATTATCATTACAAGAATTGGATATTTTTAAGGGAGTTGGTATACCAAACCTGTTTCCAGATGTCGTAATTGTACTGTTCATCCATTTTCATTTCACTCCACTGTAGTTGTGTTAACCTTTTGATATAATGTCGCGTTACTTAACTGTATAGAGATGCAGCATCTGCATCTTACACGATCATCTTAAACGATGTGTTTACGACAATCATTTAACTTGCTGCATTTACTTCGGATAACGAATCAGTTAACAATTGCGATAAATCACATCACGTGCTTTACAGTGAAGGAAAACATCGAGAGGAAACTTGCATAAGTTAAGAAGAAATTCTTAAAAAAATAAAAAAAAAATTGGCACCAAAATTTCCGGCGAAAGGATCTGTTGTTACTCCTCCAGCCAATACTTCAGGGACCGTTGGGCGGGCATAAGGATATATTAAACCATATACATGACCGCGCCAATTCTCACTAGTCTTACATACCTCTTTCGCTTCGTCCACATGCATCAGTCTCTTCATACAAGCTCGTCAGTTTCGAGTACTCTTGACGTATTTAAAAACATAGTAAATGTTCTTTAAATACGTGACAACCATGCAGCCGACCGCAGCGTGCATTTTAATGTGACATTACAATTGTTAGAATCGTTCCATCGTGACGTGACAGGGTAAATGCGTACGTAATTGGTAAATAATCACGATTCTGTTCATAATGGAGCAAGACGATTTCAAAATTGCAAACTCCAGTTGCAAATGTTTTCACATAATTACATGTAATCACAGTGTTTGGCGTTTTATTGAATGCTCTTTTTTCATTGCGTATCATGAAACGTACTTGAAACATTTTGAACTCCAATGTTTCTTTGGGAAACATGGACTGATTGCGGATGAAACTAAAGAGGTACGTATGTCTGTATGTATGTAAGTCTAGAGAGAACAGGCGCTCGACTCTCACCGTATACTACATGAAGAGTTGATGTGTAGATACACATGCATGTCTAATTCGGCATTGCCAAAGTACGCACTGTTGCGAATGAACTAGTTTTTTAAAGGTTTAGTATTACTTATTTAAAAAATTTACACGCAATCTGTCGCGTTGGCACTTAAAATATACCTTCGGCGAAGAGTGGGGTACTATACACCCCTGCCTACCCCTTTGGGGACCCTTGTGGGGAGGCGTGAAGATATAATATCATTGCACACATGTACATAGAAAATACCGAATAGTATATTATTATTTAAATTAAAATAGAAACTATTATTATTACGTGTGGCTAAATAAATAAAAAAAATACTATAGGTCAATTTAGTTTGCAACGCATCATCAAGTGTATAATTTAATGGCAGATGTTTACAGATGCGTACACGAAGCAGCGGTTATGATGCGATGCTCTTGGCAGATAAAACGCTAGGATTGTTATGGTCAAGTAATTGCTGCATGCATTACACGTGTCCTTGTAACATTTCGGTGTGAACCTCCTCGGCGAGAACCATAGAGGAAACTTGTGTCCACCAACCACAATAATTACCGCATTTTGTCTATAGTGTACTAGGTACTTAGCTATATCTACTACGGCTATAAACAATTGACATTGACGTTTCAGTGAGTTATACCTATTTTATATGTGCACCTAATAGAGTACGGTAGCCTTACCCTCGGACTACACTTAATACACTAGGGGCATATGCCTGTACGCCAGTTTTGAATGTAAAACAAAGTTAAATCGACACTTTGTGGATGATACGGAAATTTGAATAGTATTACTATGCTATAGCTCCAAAAGTGGCAGAGAGACGGCTTTATGTACGTCATATACATCTATCTCTGCCACACTTATTAATAATGATAACAATACCACGTCATGGTAGAGCCCGAGACTTTATTTCAATACTTACGCCAAACGAAAAAAGGTATTTCTCCATAATGCAAACACATTTACTTTTGACAAGATCGATTTCTTACCGGAAAGTGGTTGTGCAATTAAACGGACACAATATTACTTGATCTTATGATCTGTGTAACATTGATTAAGTTTTACATAATGTCAAATTTATATATTCTGATTAAGTAATGGCGCTCAAGTTGACATCTGACGTAAGGGGCGCTCCAGAAAGCCATTTAACACTAGTAACTACAGCGTACTATAATACCACACGGGAGATCGCTCCAAATTATGTATTAGCATTTCGTAAAAACGTCCGGTCAACCGTTGCGCCGGTGGCAGTGTGTCGTAATTGTAACAAAAGCAGGTACATTATAATAGATAGTTTTTACAAGGCCTAGTAAAAAGGTTGAACCGATTTACTGGCTAGAATAACGAGCAGATAATGAGGACTTCAGAAACATAAATACTCTCACGAAATAGATTATGTTGTGTCTAATATAAGCAATCACCATATAACTATAATATATATAATATAATCAAACCAGCAATGTCTAGAGATTACAGCTTCAATCCCAGACGCGCCATTACAAGGAGAGGAAATCTGCTTACGATTGACACGACGAATTCGAAGACGCATGAAAAATATGTCTAGCGGAAAAAGGGTTTTTATTACACTTATGGGAAGACGGATGGTCTTAAAGAAACCAACAAAAAGCATTCGCTATGTAAAAAACATATGTCAGAATGTGCCGAAATTATTTTGGTGATACTCCTACTATAAAATCGGTTCGGTGTAAAATACATCTGTCAGAATTGATAGGAATTATATTTGATTGAACTCCTACGTATAGTGGTGGGATTGTTGAATCAATTGAATTGGTAGACAAGTCGCATCTCCTGCTTAGTGGTATCTTAAACAGACGGTTGTCCCATCCCGTGAAGTAGAACTATGTAAGCGACAGCTAACAGGGAGCAAATTTTTTCATTGGCGCAATAAGCGGGCTCGGTCCGGGACTCAATTGGAAGATTGCCACAGCGTGTGGGAAGACGACCACGCTTGCCCTCAGCCCGCCGAGGATATCCTTCCAGAAAATAATACAACCGACGCATAAATCAAACACTCAATACCATACTCGTACACGACATGCATTATATACTAATATTATAAATGAGAAGGTTTGTGCTAACTTGTTTCACGTAAAAACTACTGATTGGAATAGGAGGAAATTTGACACAGATATAGATATTTTTGCAGGATTAACACAAAGAATACATGAAATCAAATTTTATGCGGGTGAATTCGCGAGGCACAGCTACTATAATAAAGTTATGTAAATATTAAAGTAAAAAGATTTGCTTAAAAAAAACAACTTCTTCTAATAAATCTTTTTAATTTAACAAAAGTTCCAAAGACAAAAAACTCATTGGTACTAACCACAGGTTAGTAACCGTTTAACACGCAATTTTGACAGTAAAGCGACTCCTTAATCCACTCAGCCACCGTGGCTTCTATTTCACCCCGCCAATTAAGTGTTTGTAAAAATACGTACATACATCTACCATTAAAATGTATGTTATGTTGCCTTCACGCCTAAAGCTCGCCTATAATTTTATTTGCGCCTGTACGAGACGATGTGCGCAAACAAACAAAAAGGCTGAACAAATGGAGTAAGACTGGTCGTAATAACTAGTAATCAGCGAGAATAGACTTACGAAACCGGCTCTGGATTACGTATTGAACTTGATACTATGAACGCACATAAAATTGCATTGAAATTACTGGCATGTCAGAATAAATAAACGTGGACTAGCGTTGTAATGTTCCATTTATTGCTTGCAATTCGCGATAAAAAACACTTTAAACAAGAACATATCCAGATACGATTAAAGCCTTAACACAAGTAGGTTCGTGTGTGAATCATTCATGCAGCAGTTGAATTGTAGTTAGTGAATCAATGAGCCTATTAAAATTCAGTAAATGCGTTGACTACGTCTGGCCGGATAATCCGTTGGTCGCGCACGTTACGTGTCCGCAGGTCGCAATGCGCTCCATCCTTCGTGGATACCAAAAATACATTATCATCATCTTCTTGGCACAAAATGTGAGAAAAACATTGCTTTTAATTTGCTCACAATCCGAGCAGTAAAATTAGAAGTTACTATGCTGGGAATCGATTCCACTAAACAATAACATATTGATGTCATTCTCCATGTCTAATGCCAAAACGTTTTAGTTAGCAAGCCCCAATAAGAACCAATACGAAATACCTATAAAATAAAAACAAAACCACCTACGAGCAGCTAATGTATGCTTATGTCAAAGCGATTATTCCCGACAGAGGCTGTAATCTATTCGCAGCACGGCGCCAGACCGCATTCCTGAAGGAGCTGCGATATGCCCTACCTCTAGCTAGACTATAAATAGCACTAGTAGAGGTGAACGACCTTAAATGAATGAAGAATAGAAGAGCATTAAAAAATGCAGACCATCTTTCCCGCGCTAAGCGACCGCGTAAATACTATTCGCAATTCCACAAGTCGGTACTTGTAGCATGCTCGGTAGCATCCAACATTTTAAGACGTGACATATGATATGTATTTCGCCGTTTCTCATAGATTTAACATACGTCTTTGAATGCACATATACGGACGTTATGATATCGACAAGGGTCCCCGAAGGGGTATTTTCACCGTAACTGAAAGTAATAGTATATACTCATGCTTCAATTTTGATGAATCGGTACAAGCCCACATGGGTCGGACAACGTGTTAATTATTCTTATTATTCTATTATAAATCGCTGTCTGCTTCACTGTAACATTTAAAGAGCAGAGAGAATGGCAGAGAGAGGGAGAAAGAGGCGGCAATACTCCTTCGCTTCCACTTGTGCGTTTTTTCACAATCGTATACGTATCCCTCTCAGTATGCATACCTATAATTACGGAATAAAAATAGGTATTCGATAGGTTTTCGTATAATGAATTTGTAGACATTGTTGTCTCACGAGAATATAAATTGCGGAATATCTTCTTTGATAAAAGTTAACGTAACTATTAAGTATCTGTCATAAAATATATATCATGTGACATATTAAACATATGTAACAGAGTTTCTCATTTCTTTCGAAAGTTCAATCATCCTGCGTCCCCTTTCCCAAATAGTTTACATCCGCCTCTTAAAATTGAGTTCAATAGAATTGGCTAGATTATGGTAGGTAGGTATGTCGTCCCCTAGCACATCGGGCCCTTAGGTTATTATCTCAATAGGAAAATTGCTGCCACGTAACATTGGCCTTACAGCAATGACTCAACGAAATGCTTTCTAAATTATAATATTCGCACAAAATAGTCATATCTTCAGAGTTCAGACTACTAACGACTTGTTTTATCTTTTCAGGATGAAGGTCGTATTATTGTGTATGGCGTTTGCGGCTGTGAGTGTAGCGATGCCCGTCGCTGAGAAAACGCCTGAAGTCACCCCGGCTTTAGTCTCCGTGCCCGAGCCTGCGGTGAAGAATTTCGATGCTAAGCCCAGTGACGATATTACAGCCGCTGTGCCGGAAGAGAAGAAAGCTGACGAAATAGCTGACAAACCTTCGGAAGCGGCAAAACCCATAGTAGCAGACCCGGTGAAGAAAGAAAAAGCAGCTGATCCGGCCCCTGAAGCAAAGAAAGACGATACTGAAAAGGCAGCCGAGCCTGAGAAGAAAATCGATGCCAGCGCAACATTCGAAGCTAAGTCTGACGCCCCAGCTAGCAGTGACAAACCGAAGACTGATGAAGTTCAAGCTACCGTTAAGGAAGTACCTGAGTCAGTAGCTGCTAGAACTGCCGTGCCCGCTGATATTGAAGACGTTGTCGTGGCTTCGAAAGCACCTGCCATTGTAGCCGATGACGTCGTTGACCCTGCTGCCATCATACCCCTACCCGAAAAGAAGGACGAACCCGCGGTGAAATCAGCGGAACCATCGGCAGAGGCCAAAAAAGATACCCCTGCTGCCGTCACCGCTGATGTACCCAAGTCAGATGATAAAGAAGCCGAGCCAAAAGCAGCCGTGAACCCGCCAGTTGAATCCGCCATTGTTCCCGCTGTTGCTGAAGCTAAGCCCATCGACGACAGCCTCAGAGTTGTTCGCGACACAGTAGAGGACAAGGCTGTTGAGCCCGCCAAGGAAATAAAAGAAAGTGCCGCAAAGAATGTACCAGTACAGAAAATTGCTACTAATAAGGTAGCCGAGGAACCAGCGACTCCCGTTGCTGCTGACCCCAAAGCCGCTATCGAGCCTGAATCTAGCGTCGCTGAGGAGAAAGCCGAAAAGGAGACAGTTAAGGCACTCGAGCCTGCTGTAAATGAATCTAAGGATGCTATCAAGAACGAGCCAATTCCTACCGTCAACGAGCCCGCTAAGGAAGAAAAACCTCAAGCTGACGCTCCCGCTTCTAGCTCCAGTGAGTCAGATGAGTCTGCACAGATATCAGATGAGAGCTCCGAACCGCAAGCGAACAGTGGCTCCAAAGTTTAAGCTAAGGTTATTAGATAAGGTAGTGGCTAGCGGCGGGCGTGTGTCGACGATCCTCGACACGCGTCCCCCGCCAGCGCACGCGTGTGGCGCAACCCGCGCAACTTGTCAATGCTGCGTTGATCACACAACATAGAGACTATTTAAGTAGCCGAACAGATATGAAATTACCTTTGCTGTAATTTTTATTTGTCAAGTAAATTATCGAATTTCCGGTACTATAAGTAATAATAAAATCTATTTTATAATAACGCGTTGCTTTTGTTGTACCTGAGCGAAATCCACACCAATACGCCGAGTCCTACCTTCGGGTAGGCGATGAGACTAGTGCCAGTCCTCTCTTAAGTAGTTTTTCACTTCATTCACAACCAAACAATACCTAGCACACTCGTTCACGAGTAAAAGTGCTAATCTCTATATACTGTACTGATACAATCTCACATTAGTTTTAATATTAAACTATCTTTACGCCTTCCCACAAGGGTTCACAAAGGGGTAGGCTGATGTAGGTAATACCTACGTGACAGATAGCGAGTCCATTGCCGTTACTCAAGCACGACTATACATACGGCTTTGGATGTCTTCTCAAACTAATGCAGGTTTCCTCTCCATGTCATCCTTAACCTTTAAGCTCGTGGTTTAACTAATCACAGTACTTAAGTTCAGGCAAACTCATTGGTATAATCGGGATTCGAACTTCCAATCTTTGTGTTACAGACCACCACGGCTTTGAACTAATAGTAATAATGTTTGTTATATGTTTGTAATAATATAATGTCTTATAAAAATACTATATGTCGCTCTATACTCTTTGCCTACCCCCTAAGGGACTCGGCGTGATGGTATGTATATATCTATCTATAAAATAAATATCACAAAGCTGATTCCATACTAACTGACCGTGGCCCAAACTATGCAATAGGAAACTATGGGAACTATTTATACAACTATATACATAGCATATAGATATATGAGATGGTATTGTATACGTCTCTCGTAGCGTGAGTTCCAGTAATTTTTGCTACTTAACTGCACAATGGCGGGACCAAAGCCAGACACTCCAAAGCGACCACAGCTAAGGGCACCCATGTGGAGCTAACCTCGGCCTTACTTCATTTATTTTCTGCTAGGGCGTTGCTTATAGGAGAGCTAGGCAACTAGGCTGGACTTGCACATATATTATTATTATTATTTTATATCGTATAGCTCGCGCGTTGCCGTCTTTGCAGGAATCTTTTCACACCCTTTTGAAGAGCTCTTTACTGAATTCTCTAGAGAACACCTCAACAGGGAGTTCATTGCACTACCTGAGAGTACGCCGAAGGGGACTCCTTTGAAACCTTATGGGTATATATAGGTATGGGGGTGTATTCCTCAATTCAATGTTGCGATAAAGGTGCGGTAAAAAGTAGCCGTGAGCTTGTCATATACTAGAACTTGAACTGGAACGGGACGGTCATTAATATGGCGTGTTTAAAAAAGGCCAGGTCAAGAGTAACCTAAACTGAAGCGCGTGTATGAAGAGAATAATGAAAGTAGACAAAGCGAAAGAAGTATGTAAGGATAGTCGCAAGTGGAAAGAAGTGGTCTCTGTCTACCCCCCCCCCCCTACGGGAAAGAGGCGTGATTGTATGGATGTATGTTTAAATACCTGAGTCGTAAGCATGCGGCAGACTAGCACTCCCAGCGACCACCAGTCCACAGCGTGGCCGTAGGGCTCGCGGGTCAGAACTTCAGGGGCTGGGAACAACAAAGAATCCTAGTAAAACATACTGGCAATCTATACTGTATTCTGCAATACATATATTGTTTTGGTAATTTTTGAGGAAATATTGAATTGAATAAAGATTATCAAAACCGTAAGAACTCTGAAATAGTTACTGATAATATTATTAAAGGGTTTTTTTAAATTGATTAACAATTTAAAAGGGAAAATTTAAAGGGGAAAATAGAAGCAATCTTATAGACAAGAGGTTTTGGTATGAATACCTAATGAAAATAAAGCAGTTCACTAATAAAAATATACAGATAGGTTCCAAGAAACGTGAAGTTTAAGCTTTAAAGTTATGTTGCGATAAGTGTTTATCGAGTAAGCCTCATTACAGATACCTATTTTGAAGTGTTCGGCAAAAAGTGAGTTGTTAACATTTTGTGTTAAATAATTTTAGTATGTCTATAATAATAATACAATTTAGAGGTTTTTTTGCATTAGATGTCCCGTTAGATGCTACGGTCGTGCTACTGTCCAAGGGAATGGATCAGACATCGTATAAGTTACATGCATTTATCGCGGTGAAGGAAAACATCGAGAGGAAACCTGCATACTTTTGAGAAGTAATTAAAAAAGACGTAGGTATATATATTCGTCCTTGGGTAACGGCGATGGACTCGCCATCTGTCACGTTGGCACCTAAAATATGTCTCTGGCGGAAAGAGTAAATTTGATGAATCAAAATAACTTTAAATTTTATTATTATATTTTATTATGCGAAACGTTAGGATAATATGACGTGAGGAAGGCGAATATGTATATATATATATACACGCCTTCCCATAAGGGTTCCTGAAGGGGTAGGCAGAGGTGTATCGGTAGTACCCACACACAAATTTTCCGCACGAGATATATTTAAGGTTGAATGCTTTGAAACCAAAATAATACCGCATCCATGTGATGATAGATAGGTAATGCCGTTTGACCGCAGGTAACAAACACTACGGGGCGTAACTAGTAGTAGCTATATGACACAATGCTCGTATTTTGTATGGCAACTTATACTACTACATATACTAAATTTAACTATAAAAAATATACTTAAAGTGAAGGAGAACTTAAAGGACATATTCCCAGAAGAAGAAAAGCTTAAAGGCCTTGGTATCGTCTCCCGACTTTTTTAAAATTGAAAACTTAAACATATATATCGATAAACTCAACACACACATTAAAAACGTGTCAGATAATAAAAAAATCAACATTTCCTCAAGAATATCCAACCATTCACACTTCTTGCTCTACGCACCTCGCATTCCTCCATTCCTACCAAAGCCGTTTTAATGCATATTTAATTAGTAATACAAAATAATATTTACGTTTTCATGGAAAGAACATCTTCAGATTCCCAAGCACACGAAGTCCTCTTGCTTTCACTGAACAATAATATTTAATATTCTTTTAATTATTACATCAAACTTATTGATCGTATTTTCTCCCGAAAACATTCCCGATTAAAAACCTTATTGGCAATTAGATAGCTAATCTATACATATAATAAAATTTGAGTGTCTGTTTGTAATATTGAAATAACAGCTTTTTACTTAATGCATAATGGATGTACACACGGTACATATACCAAAATATATTTTTTTACAATATTTGTCTGTCTGTCAGTTTGTTTAGGCCAATATCTGAAATGGCTGGACTGGCAGATAGTTTATATAAAAAGGAGTAACTTACACTACTTTTATTTTAGAAACTGAATTTTTTTTTTCTTAAAGTCCACGCGGACACAGCTAGTCATTTATAAGCCTCCTCATTCCATTAAAAGTAAAAGTTTAATAAACATAATGTCATAAATGACGATCCGAAATCATAATGGAGTTTTACCATGAAACACCCGCCATGAATGCGGAGCCGTTGCCGACAACCATAGAGGAAATGGAGGGAAAAAGATATGTAGAATGAGTGAGCTGGGGATATTAATTAGGTACCTACTTTATTATATATATATATTTACTACTTACTGCCTACCTACAAGCGTAGGTTAACTGTTGTGCCAATGTGACAAATAGCGATGGGGCCGTCATTTCTCAGACGTATGCAGGTTTCATCTCGACTATAAGTGAGCTGAAAGTGTGACTAATCACTATACCTAGATTCAGGAAAACTCATTGGTGCAGTTGGGATTCGAAATTGCGATCTTTGTATCGCAGGCAACTGCTCGAAACACTCGGCCACCACGGCTCTCTCTCACTCTCAAATATGGAGTGTTAAATTGTTTGCATTCGTTTTGCGCCTCCACCAATGTCAATTATCGCTCAAAACAATGACAATTATCCGTGTATTGATAAAAACAAACGTATATTGGGTTGCAATATGTAAAATGTGTGAAGTCTATAAAGAATGAGAGAAATTCCCAAGAACGATAACGTTCTGTTAAGGATACTCCTATAGTTTCTAAAGTCCGTATACATAATGTGCTATTTTATAAGCGAGATTGCGTGACCCCTTAAACTAGGGACTATGATTTCTTGCCGTGGCGGCCAATTTACAGACCATACTAATTTATAATACATGATGTATATGGCATGGTTTAGGTCCTCTTAATACATGGCGTGGTTTAGGTCCTCTTCTTCTAATTCACAATGACTTGTATAAGAAGAGTCCCACAAATAATTGTCATCACGTGCACGTAAGTAGTTAGGTACTAGACCATGGACTAAATAATACTATAATATATCCTCCTTCCGCCTTCCAACAACCAATTAGCCTACTCACCACAGCAAGTTCTTGGGATCAACTGCAAATCAAACAATGCAATAATACTTCCATCATTTATTCACTTATTTATGTAAATTATCACAAGACTAAGACTTCGCTTTTTTAACTTATACATCACAACAGAATATATACCGCCTGTTTCGTCGCGTCATAAACTCTAATATGTAACAGCCATTATTATACACGCTCAAAGATATTATATCTAAACATTTATCCAATTAAGGCCATAGCTAGTGTGCAGTGATATAATTGATACAATGTGCTCGGAAAACACACATACAGAACAATGCACACAGACACACACACACATACACATATATAAAATTAGTCCCCATTTGTAACATGGACATAATTCTAAACACGTGTTAAATGTAACTAACCATTGTATCATACTTAAAACTTATAAAGTTACAAAGCCTGGTCTCACCCAAAGACAATAGAATAAGGATTATTTATATTGTCGTATCACCTGGTTTGTATGTGTTATAATAAATAATAAATTATAATGACATTGATATAATAATTATTAAAAGGATATAAGTAGACAAATTATCAACAATACACCAACGTCCAATTACATCTTGAACTGTGAGATGGAGAATGTACAGCCTTATCTTTGGTGATAAAATAAAATCAGATAAATATATATTACAATAGCTATACGTATAGTTTACAAGTAGGAAAGGTATCGAGATGCGAAATAAATTAAAACTAAAGTCACATTATGAGGTAGAGGAGAAACAATCATAGGTTGCGGAGTACCCGACCTCGGTCCCTACAAACAAATAATAATATAAAAACCTAAAATCATCATGTGCACAATCATTGACTGCTCACATCTACACTAATAATATATTAAATATACTAATAATAATCTTAAAATATATTTAGATATCTATTGCATAGGGTCATGGACTTTAAAAAGTTCTTTACGAAAACGTGAAACATAAAAATGTACTAAAATCAAAACTTTGTTTCGACCTAGAAATATAATTTGTTAATATTGATATATCATTGACACACCTTAAATTGTGAAAATAAAGTTGCTTAAAAATCGATAATTTCCATAATAATATCAGTCGCTGTAACATTGTAAGAGCGACTACTTAGATAAACACCGACAAAAACAGAATGGACGGAAACAATACTATCGAACACTGTCCAGTCATAATATCACTTAAATGAATCGATAATATTGCATCGATACTATCGATAAGACTGCTAAATCTTTATGGAGGACTAGAATTCGATTTCTGGACCGATTCAATAGTAGCGTTATCAGAATAATCGGTTTGTAATCAAGAGTAGGTGTTATCGACTTTTATGCAACCGGACATAGAGAAAATACACAAAAAGATTTAATGTTAAACTTATAGGTTACGAGACGTTCTACGCTAACACTTTAACACGGAAGCAACTTATCCGCCGCTATATAAGACACTAGCTGAATAAATTTGTTCGGTAAAGCTCTCGACAAACGAACTAATTGCTTTAACCGAATAATCGACTAATGGGAACACCTATTATAAATATATATATTCACATTATTTATAATACATAGTTCATAAAAGTTATTGTAATAAAATAAAAAGTCGTTACATCTATATTTCTTAATTTACATTGCTTTACTAACATATTACATGAATCTTTATTGCAGTTCCTTTCATACATTTTCATCTGCATACGAATAATTATATACTATGTACTTTAATTTAGAAAAACACGCAATATAAGAATGATTAGTTATGTACCTACGAGTGTGATGAGTGTTCTGAGTGTGTGAAGGGACGTTCAGACTTTGTGTATTATCAGGAAAAACAAATATCATAGTGTTTTATCAAAGCACTGTAAAAAGACTATCATTTAGTTTTTTATCATTTGCCATTATTTTCACAGATTCGTCCCAAATCAAGAGAAGCTTTGGAAGCAAACTATCGAAGGTAGTGAAATATATGATATTCAAAAATATACTCGAAGAAAAGATTAAGATGCGTGTGTTCATCAGACAAATAACTGTCCGCAACGGGAATCGAACCAGCGACCTCAAGCAGGCAGATCTGAACACAAAATCAGACGCAATAACATTTGTTCGGTTCGGTTCATGTTTAATGTCTCATTTCCTACTCATACTCATACCTAAGCAAAATTATGATAACGCACTGTGATATTTTAAAGCTCGCATATGTTCGATAATAAATTCAAAGACATGTGTTTAGTGTGCTTTAGAAAGAGACTCGTCGTTTCTGCCGTCAAAATGTCACTTCAACATATCTCCAGTGAAAGAGGAGGTTGTTATAACTCTGTCTACCCCCCTGTGGTAGGGCGTGAAGATAGTCCAGTTCATAGATACCACTCCCATATTAATTCGGACTAATAAATGTCATGAGTTGGTCTACGAGCTATAAATAGAAATTGGTACTAAATACTTAAATTAATTAGCTGTTGGAGGTAATTAAAAACTATCTCAGTAAATATATAATAATAATAATATTCTCTCTGCCCCCATGAATCACAAACTAGGCAGAGCACATAGGTAATCAGTGACTGATAAACATATTTATATAGATGTAAATATATAGCTTCTTATATTAATAATAAACACAGACACAACAAATAGCTATGCTCATGACACAAATGTTTTTTGTTAGCAGGAGTTGAACCCGCGAACATTAGCACAGGCAACAAGTCCAACGTGCCGGATGACCAGTCACTTTCCAGATTATATTTAATAAATGTATTGTCAACATTTTGAATACACTTTCGGAATTTATTTACAATAGAATAATGTCACATATTTATTTACACAATAAAAAAATAATCACATTTATTGTAACATTATATCATAAAGTTAATTATGTACCGTAATCAAGAGGCTCGCCGACTATCGCATTGTAGCCTCGAAGAAGTAGTCTAAACGAGCCACACGAATATCACTCGGGCCACAACACAACATTGACGCATCACAACTGGAGCGTGTCCCGGATGAGCTTGCGCACCGTGTTACCGACTGAGATGGGCGGCGCGCCGGACAGGTTGTAGTGGATCTTAAACAGATAGGGCTGTATGTCCCCGTAGGAGGTGTCGAACACGAGGTCCGCGTCCGAGCGGCTGGGCATCTTGGGCACGTACTCGTGGCGGTTGATGATCTCCGTGATGAAGACGATCTTGTCCTGCAGCAGCTCGGCGAGGCGCTCGGCGCGCGGCGGCGGCGCCAGCTCGCAGCACAGCGTCCACACCTCCCAGGGCACGGGCTCGGGCGGGAAGGGCCAGCGCGCGCGCCGCCGCTGGTAGAACTCCAGCGAGATGGCCCCGCGCGCCGCGCCGCCCTCCGCCAGCCGCAGCGCCGCCGAGAACTGCGCCACCTCGCGCCGCACCGCCAGCCCCAGCGCCGCCGACGAGCAGCACACGTACGTCAGGTCGATGAAGTCGCAGTCCACGTCCAGGTAGCTCACGGTGCGGATCGAGTAGCTCTCCTCGCCGTTGTACGTGAACTTGCCGCTGGAGCGGTGGAACAGCACCGTGTGGAATATGCTGGCCACCACCTCGTCCACCTGCCGGCCCTCCATGGCCAGCTCGAAGGCGATCTTGCGCGCGTTCATGGTGTGGCCCCGGCCCACATAGCCCGCACGCCGGTCGAGCCTCACGCCGCCGCGCCACTACCGCACACACTCACACACCCACCCGCACGACACATTTTTGTAAGAGGTAACTAGTCAAGTCCCAAACTGAAATGGAAAATGACTGTTTTAGGTTCTGCCATCTTACAAACTACCTACCTATACCTATCCCTGATTAAACCCAGAAAGCATGTTAGACTCACCCATGTACTGCAGCGTGCCGCAGAGCGTGGTGGTCCGCGATCCCAAGGAGAGCCACTTGGAGAGCCCGAAGTCGATCAGATGGATGTGGCAGTCGGCGTCCAGGAGGATGTTCTCCGGCTTCAAGTCGCGGTATATGACACCGGCGTTGTGCAGGAAATCTACACATACAACAATAAATATTGTATTTCAATAATAGCTCACTGACGGGATAAGTCGCCACACTTGAATCAACCGAATTACAAATGCATAGTAACAAAATGGGTGCTCAATTTATTCGCTTATGAATCATAAACAATCAAAGGCAAATATATTATATTAATACATTTTCCACTTTTGCAAGTATAGCATATTTGCAAGTACTTAAAATATCCTTGCCCTTCTCACAAGGGGGTAGGGGGAAGGGATAGGCAGAATTGTATACCCACATATCCACTATTCGCCAGATATATTTTAGGTTCCAATGTGACTCGCGAGTCCATCACCGTTACTCAAACACGACTATACATACGCCATTTAATTTCGTCTCAAGCGTATGCAGGTGTCTTGAATTTTTCCTTTACCGTAATGCTCGTGGTGTGACTTATCACTGCACTTAAGTACAGAAAAACACATTGGTACATTCGGGATTCGAACTTAAAATGTTTGTGCTGCGAGCAACTACTCGAACCACTCAGCCACCACGACTATTA
>JACCPG010000397.1:0-23684 GCA_016069955.1 Drepana arcuata | reverse complement strand
AAGAGTTCAACAAAGTAAGATAATTTATATTTAATTAACTATGTTGGCACTATGCTTCTTACCTATTGCAATAGCAATCTCAGCGACGAATATTTTGACCAGCTCCTCGGGCAATCGTCCGTACTTCTCAAGTAAAGCTAACAACTCGCCACCAGGAATGTATTCTGAAACTGAGAACAACTATTTAAATGGACACAATTTTACACGCCGGCAATTTTTTTTTCTAAACTTAAGTACAGTGTACACTCATTCTTGAATCGAAAACATCGTGAGGAAACCTGTATTTGAAAAGAAATTCAAAGTAGGTTTTACACCTCTGCCTTCTACTTGGGGATCCTTGTGGGAAAGACATGAAGATAATGTAATGATAAGTCGAACTATTATACAAAAAGGTTAAAAAAAATTACAATAAGAAGTATTGCATTAGTAATTCACAATGTACCAAATACATATACATTATTATCATAGACTCCTGTCGAAAGTCAGACACTGACCCATTAAACTGACCGCAATAAAGAGTTACAATATTATTCAAATTCGCTTGACGCGACCTCGATATTCCTGAACGAGCGTGCTAAGGTAAACAACTAAACTTGGTACATAGACAACATATATCAAAGAAGGTTTATTTTTAATTTCACCAATACCAACACGAATAAAACATTTACGCGAATATTTATATCCATAGGCGGCGGTAACCGCTTACCATCTGGCGGACCGGATACTTGTTTGCCAACCGTGTGGTATAAAAAAATATAATAAGTGCAAGTTATCGTTATGTCTAAGCCCACTTATCTACTTCATACAAATGAACCTAATAATCGGATGTTAAATAGAATCAGGTGTCACGTTGCTTAAATTAAAATTCATTAAGGATAATTTATCTTCAATTCAAATTTCATAATTATTCAACTATATATTTACTTAAATGAATATTGGAGACAACGAAATACTCGAAAATATTACGGGTAAAATATATCTCACTGCAAAGGTACAATAGTTAGACATATTTTATTTATATTCAGTTATTGTGAGTTGAGTGAGCGTCTTTAACGAATGCAAAAGTTTAATTACAGTACAGTGCAAATCACTGAACACAAAAAAAAATCTGCCGATCAAGATTTCAACCTACCATCTTGCCTGTTAGTGATGTGTAGTAGACTTATAAAAACCAAACGGCGAACATGCCTATACAAGTAATATTAACTACAATTCAAAAACTATTGATACATCAAATCGTTCTGGTTGGATAAAAATAAGACGTAAATTGAACAAAGGAGTTAGTTTGCATCGCGCCGGCCGTGACTTCCCTGTACACCATTAAGTATGTACATATATATATTTAGACCAGAGATAATTTCATCACACGACAGACTTATGACTATCACACGCGAGACAAGTGCAACATGGCAGCGGGTCCATGACAAGTTGTCACCCGTAACGAAAAGAGGGCATAGGTTGCACAATTACTACGCCCATATCAAAAAAGTCTAAGAAAAAAGTATCCAATAGATTTAATAATATGGAATTTTATTAAACTCCTTGTATTAAAGCTGGAGAAATTATTAATAAAATGTCCACTTATTTTACACAGATAGAGTAAAAAATAGCAGTTCATTGACTGACATCTTGTTTACAATTTTATTTCATTATCTAATCTTGGCCGTGCAGAGGTGAGTGTCTCCCCTAACATCACATATGATATGACTCAGCCCTATTCTTCATAACCCTATCAAAGGCCTGGTCAGTGGCATTCACAACCTCTCTTACGAGAGAATTTCTGTATGGAACCAGCATACTTCAAGCCGACCTGCAACGTCGCGCAAGATCTTACGAGCGAGATGCTTGACAGACTTTAATTGTATTACGTGTGCCGGAACCACTGTATATTCTGAACCAGAGAACTATAATGTACGGTTTTTATACTGGGGCAACTATCAATTTTTTATTAATACAAGCTGGGCCACGCGGTTTCGGTCGTGTTCAATTCAAATTATGATTATTATTACTGCTTCGGTCCCTTGGGTAGTGTAGTCCAATAATAACTTTACGTATAAACCTTCCTCTTGAATCACTATCTTTTCATGAAAACCGTATCCGTAATCCTGTACCCAGTTTAAAAATCTAAGAAATAATTTCGTTTATTATTATGTAACGAAGCCCAGAGTTTGATAATACATAAAATCACACTGAGTTTGACATGGAGAAGGCAGAGTAGATCGCCAGTTCTTTCTAGACTTACATACCTTTTCCGCTTCATCAACATTCATCAGTATGTATATGCTTGGAGTAACCATTGACATTTCCATATGCGATTTGATCTGGTTTGATAAGTATATATTAAGTTTATTGAAAGAATTACTGAAATAATGTAATGTATATAAATGATATTATCATTAAATGAGCACGTGCTGCTTTGACGACAGCTATTGACCAACTTGTGAATAGCATGTGCGTGTCCCGTAAAACGGCTGATGAAACAAAGTGCATTACAATGCACTACTTTATAGGCTCATTCCAGTGGACACGATATAAAGTCTAATACAGGCTGTATTTAACCTAGCACAAATGGCAAACTAAATCCTACTAATTTGGGAACATAACGGGATGATTTTGTCCAGAGATGAGATTAATTATTTGCGGGATTAACACATAGGATATACCTTATTCAAGATAAAAATATGTATGCCAATAAAATCAACGACAATGACAACAACCGACTCTAGTATTCGATTTGTGAGCGTCCCTAGGCAGAGGTAACCACTTTTATCAGGCGTATGGCATGCTACATTAGTACAGCTAGGGGTAAATAAATATTAAACTTTTTGATTTGAAATCAAATATACTAAATATATTATATAAATAATTAATTTCCTCATCAATAAATGGAAATATAAAGGAATAATCAAACTACGTCTACAAAATACTGTACTGTCTTGTCCTGTACTGTCATGGGGTAAAAATAAATTGTAATTTAAATACATTGATTATATCAAGGTTGAGTAACATTATGGATAGCATGTTAGTCATCAAACTTTGTGGTATTTACTCTCAATAATCATTATTGAATAACAAACCATAATAGGTATAATGATATTATCATTAACCTAATGTGGTATTATTTTCATTGGCCTAAAACATTGCAAGATTACTCAAACTAATATTACTGGAGTTAACGTGATGTTTCGTATAAATGTATTAATGTTTAATTCGTGCATAGTAATGATAAATACTGTGTCAATAAATAGCGTATGAATATTGGAATGTTGAATATATTTAACACATCACGATGGCAGAGTGGTTTTAGTCAGCAGGAAGGAAAAAATTCCAACATCAAATCCTGGTGGCATTCATAAATTCTGGAGCTTACGTACAATGTTTTAACACCTCGGATTTAATATTGACGAAAAACACAGATAATTTGCTTTATGTGTTTTTTTATATACTGTGCTTTGAATCCATAGAGGGAAGGCACTTATATGCATAATACCTACCCAATAAAAAGTATGAAAATAACACTTAAAAAACTTGACTGGCGCTTTACTCTTTGCCTACCCAATATGAATTCAGCGTGACGATAACATAAGTAAAAAAGTAAAAAAGTAAGTGTTTTTTTTTTCTGGACTCTGGCATCAAACCCAAAAACGAAAGTATATACGACTCACCAATATAAAGCCTTTTCTTAGTCTGCCAGCGGGCAACAGCGCCCGCTATGAAGGAATGGTGACCGCACGCAGTCTGAATTCTCGCCTCCTCTTTCACTTGACGCACGGCGTTCTCAGTCACTATCTGTAATTAACGTTAAACAACGCATTTAATTTATATTATACACATTTACATAAAACATTTTGCATGTGTCTCATTGGCGGAATCAGAATGCCGGAATATATACGAATTATGTGTATATCGTTATCTGCTATGACTATAACTGGTGACATCGCAAAGACTTCCCCAGAGACAGTTTCAAAACAAACAACGTAAAAGTTATCATCTACTTACAGCTTATCTTATTGAAAGAGAAGATCACGTTCTTACTACCTAGATCAAACTCTCGAACACTCAAATACGGGAACATTCATGATATGTATGAAGAGATTTATAAATTTGGATGAAGCAAAAGAGATCTTTTAGTAAGAAAGAACTGGCGTGGCGGCTACGTCTCAGTACCTCATGAGGGACTCTGATGTCGTGCTGATAGTATATATCACTTTTCAGAATCTAAAGTAACGGATGATACGTATATACAATAATCTCGCCGAGAACCTCCCGGGGTGGGCATAGAGAGTACAAGGGATACATTCTAATTTAAAACTTGAACAAACACAAACACACACTTGAAAGATTCTGGAACAGCCTAACCGGCATCTGTGGAGGAATTTGACTGAAAAGAACGGTGTAAACCTAAAATAAAGGCGCTTACTTAAGTAGGTAAAGTAATGTGCAATAATTCTGCCTACCTAACGAATGTAGGCTGCATGAATGTAAACAAATATAGCGATCAAGACTGATTGCGACGCGACAGTAAATGTGTTATCAAAGCCAAACCGGCTAGCCGTGCGAGCCAAGTAGTAAATACTTATTAGGTAAATAGGTCAGCTTGATAAGAGGATAAAGGTACATGCACTCGCAAACTGTCTTGAGAAACAATACTTTACCCGCTCATGGCAAAGAAACGACGTCACCCAGACATGTAATAAATATATACTATATATATATAACTTCACATTCATCAGTCTCTTCATACATGCTCGTTGGTTGCTCGAAATGTAAGTCTAGAGAGAACTGGCGCTCTATACTCTCTGCTCCATTAGGGACTCGGCGAGATGATATGTATGTATAACTTGACACCTTCCCACAACGCCCCCGCAGGGGGTAAGCAGAGGTTAACCACACCATAATTTAGCCGGAGACGTATTTAGGTGACGGCCGCAGTTTAGATGTTATGTCTTTGAAGTTCTTTTTAAACGTATGGAAGTTTATTCTAATGTTTTTTCACCTTAAGGCCGTGGTGTGATTCAAACACTATACTATTACGGTTCAGAAAAACTTATTGCTGCAGTCGGGCTTCGAACTAGTAAGACTCATGTTGCAGGTGACTATTTGATTCACTCGGTTACCACGGCTCAACAAACGTTCCAAAATAGCACTGCGATCGATAAGACAGTATCAACATGGAACTTGCAATTGAATCGATTTTGTTCAAGGCTATTGGAATAAATATTTGAAGCTATTTTAAGCAACTTCGCCTTGGACAAAAAATTCGCCCTTAGCTCTTATGAACTCTGAAACGCTTTATGTTCTTTCATGTTGGCTGTACTTTGTGATATTTCTAACTGATCAGATAGTGTTGCTCAAATTTAAACTAATATTGCCCGCGACTACGTCTGTTCAAGCTTATGGGATAATATACGTCAACCATGAAAGTAAATTATTAACATTAAATTTGGATTATCTGAACGTCTATCCGAACGAAAATATTTTGTTGTAACAAGTAGGAACTCGTTGGGAGTCCAGATATATTTCAATGGTTATAGTTGAGAGCTAGAGGCAGGACCCTACGTGTTTTGCGTCGCGAGCATCGTTCTATGTGTGACAGTTCGTTTTTCTTTATTACCAGTCTATGTCCGATTATCCGAATCAACCCGGGTCCCAATTAATTCGGATAATCGGCATTCTACTGTACGTTCTCAATCATCATTCCTAATTTTAAAGGGTCTCATTGTAACACGAACAATAGACTTGAATAGATTGAATCCGCGATCTCAGGCCATCATCGGTATACATCAATTATCCCAACTTCCTACTTTATTGACTTTTAAATTAGTTTTGCATACAATTGATCCGTGAAAAAGTATTAGACAAACAAAACACTTCCGCATATTTAATATGTAAATACGTATACATGTATCGATATGAGGGTCGGCAGCTCGCGAAACTCTTGGTATTTCAATCGTCCATAGTCGGCGGTCACCGCTTACCATCAGGCAGGCCACATGTTTGGCTGCCACCTTGATAGTATAAAATAATTAGAATAAATCATGCAGTCTCACCTGAGCTTTACTTAAAACTTTCAGTGCATAATTCTTATCTTCGCTAAGTTTGTTAACTTTGTACACCTGTCCGAACGCGCCCTTAGCTATTGTGTGGTCTATTTGGTAGTCTTTCTGCAGGAGATCAGTGGTGATGGGGAATTCAGGTAGGAAAATCGATTCTTTGTTAGCGACCGGCCACGCTGTCTTGCTGCGATCTAGTGGGTTGTTCAATGTTGACTCATTCCACCTGAAACAGATACATAATTAACTTTAAATATCATTATCATCATCTATCATTAGCTGTCATATAGATAGTGTCATCCACGAAGACGCGCCCCACAAATTTCTAATAGAGGGTGTCGCGGGATGCTCGGAGCATGACCCGACTCTATTAATTGTAGTGTGTGTGTGCGTAGGTAATCAGTGTGTACCGATAATACTCAAGCATTAGAGGAAGGTCGCACACTTACACTATAAACTATAGGGAAGAATAGTGGGGCGCGACTTCGTGGATGGCGCTATCTATACCCATGTATTGAGAAAGGTGATGGCGTGAATTATAGTTTTAAACTTTAAAATGTGTGCAGTAAATATACGTTCTATTCACAGACAGAGCACAGCTTTAGTATCGGCCGAGGTTCGAAACTGCAAATATTTAGTATTCAGGTGACTACTTAACCACAAAGTCACAGCTGCCACAAGTAGAAAAACCGCAGCTTTAAAAATACTGTGTATATTTCATCATCTTGGATGGGATATAAGCCCAGGGCAGTCTTAACCAAGTGGAGGCCCTGAGTACATTACGATACAGGGGCCTTTTGATCTTGACGGATCACTAATTGACTAGAAAAGACAGAGTAGATAATCAAATTTCTAGATTTATTTGCATGCAAAAGCGAATAGAAATATGGGAATATCGATGGCTTTTTAATTATTTTCTTTTATACATATCGGCTTTCGTTCGATGATCTGGTAGGAAGTTTTTTTTTTATACAACAAGAGTGGCATACAAGCATACGGCCCACCTGATGGGAAACGGTTACCGTAGCCTATTTACGCTCACGATACCGAAGTATCACTTGCGCGTTGCCACTCTGTGTTCGGAGAGTTACAATGTGTTGGCAGCATAATGGGTTTAATCCCTCTGCTTCCAACACAATGTAAAAATCCTCTCCCCTCCCCAAGGAGCTCATTTCTGGAAACCTTATTCACCGCGTAGGAACACAACGCAAAAAATTGTGTTATTTGGCTACGGACTTCTATACGGTGGAGGTCCTGCCCCAGTCGGGCAGCTCCAAATTCGAACGGGGAACCCGTTATGCCCTACCTCTCTTTGCATAGGCCGTCTCTCGTTCCTGGGCCCTACACCGTGTCTTAGGATAAGTTCTATGCCTTCTTTATACGTGCTCACACTTACTTACCTTCAAGAATAGAAACAATGGTGTATTTAAACCTCAGTCGTGAAATATTACACTGTGTTCTAACCATCCAATTATGTTTGACATCATTTCAACTACTTAAACACTTAGTTAACTATGTAGGTATATGTATACTTAGGTACTAGAAACTACAAGACCTTCTTCAGTCTATGTAAATATCCGAGGTCAACAAGTATGAGTCACAAAACAATTCATAGATACTTCAATTAAATGGCCATCTGGTCTAGTGGTCAGACTGTGAGGCTTAAGGTCGCGTTCTATTCCTGGTGGGGGGCAAACATTTGTAGAATACACAATACTTTTTGTATGTATGTTCTATTTATTTTAACCTATCAATATATGTATATACTAGCTGTCCCGCCTAGCTTCGCCCGGGGGAAAAAGTTAAACTTCCTGAAACACGATCACAGCGCCACCTATCGGGTCCAATTGTGATGTAAGCTATCCTATCTTGTAAGTTGGATCATACTGCACACGGTGTGCAAATTTCAAGTTCAGTAGTTTAGGAGTCCATCGCGAACAAACAACGTGACACGTAATTTATATTAATACTAGCTGTGCCCGCGACTTCGTCGGCGTGGACGGCTTTTTATCTTTCTTAACATATTTGATTTTCAATAAAATGTATCCTATGTTACTTCTAATACCTCCAAGAATATGTGTACAAAGTTTTATGATGATCGGTTAAGTAGTTTTTACGTGAAAGCGTAACAAACAAACTTACATTCACATTTATAATATTAGTAAGGATATATGTACATGATTTTCCATTTCCCACAATAGGTATGCTTTGCTTAGTTTTTAGACTTGGTCAATTTGTGGGGAAGGTAAAAGCTAAAACATATACCTGGAGATGGATGGATAAGCAGATAACATAACATTGTTTGGACTAATTGTTATGTCGATACACCTGGTTAATAAGAGAAAATAAAAGAGCCACTTTAAGTATAGAATACACTTAGCAGAGAAAGATTACTTACATACATAGGTAGGCAGATAGTATAGAGCGCCAGTTCTCTCTAGACTTGCATACCTTCTTCGCCTCATTCATCAGTATCTTCATACATGCTCGTCGGTTTCGAGTACTCTTGACGTTCCCGTCCTTGAGCGTCCGATCGATTTGAGATTACTTTCCAACAAAATTTATGCCAAATTGATCAAACAATCAAGAATTGGAACGCAAAGAGAAGTTGAAACGGGTGAGCATGTATGTAGACGAATGTGGAATATATAGCGAAGGAGGTCTGTATGGCTATAGAGACCAGGTGCTCTAGTGCCCTCCATACCCCACGACGCACTCGCCGTGGCACATTTGTATGAGTTATTATGGTCACAAAACTTGTAATAGACAAATTAAGCATGCAAAATATAGACACCATCCACTGTACTAAAGATCATTGTACCATACTTATCTTATCTTGGAAGATAAAACAAAATGTGTCAGTGGAAATAAAAAAACATGCAGTTGTTTTAGTAATTGATAATTTAAACAGCAATATTTACTAGTCATAAGAGTCATAGACAAACCTCCTTAAAAGATAAACACCAACTATAACTGCTTTTATTAATTGACTCTTAATTATATGACTGATATGCATAAAATGCAATTTATTTTTTATTTGTATGGTTATCAGAAATCGTTTATATAGTTAATTAGTTTATATATTAATAGTAAGGTATAATATATGATGGAATCTGATGTATAATATATAATTCTCCATGGAAGCGACCAACCCGAACTGTGCTTCTTTACCGACGTTTTATAAGTGCCAATCTGGGCCTATGTGAAATAAAAAGATTTTGATTTTGATGCACAAGAAAAATATTTCCTTTTCGTATTTAAATACAATTTATGTTAACAACATAAATAGTGTTCATCCTGGACTTTTGACAGGAATATTCAAATATTATCTCTATCTGTTGAAGATACCTATGGAACAGGTTTTGCCTTTATTTATTTATAGCCTTCCCACAAGGGTCCCCGAAGGGGCAGAGGTGTATAGGTAACCCACACACCTACTTTCCACCAGAGATATATTTTAGGTGCCAACGAGACAGATGGCGAGTTCATCGCCGTTAATCAAGCACGACTATACCATACAACTGCGACGCAAAGGTCGCAAGTTCGAATCCCGACTGTACCAATGAGTTTTTCTGAACTTAAGTACAGTGATTAGTCACACCACGAGCTTTACAGTGAAGGAAAACATCGAGAGGAAAACCTGCATACGTCTGAGAAGAAATTCAAATTATATATGGATATATTATATATTATTATAGAAGTTTCCTCACTTTTAAACCTATAAGCTTGAAACTAATTTTTAGGCTTGATTACATATACATACATTAATATGACATTGAAAGTTTGTAAAAATTTTACCCTTATGGGGTAAAAAAATAGGGGATGAAGGTTTGTATGGAAATTGGATGTTGGATGTTATTACATCATTATTATATGTTGTACATTTGGATATTACATAGGTACCTCATAACCGTAACTCCTTTTGTAACTTATTTGGAAAATATTAGCCTAAAAAAAATTAATGAAATTCCAATGTCACTTTTCCATGCGGGCGCAGCTAGTCATTAATAAATTAATTAATTACCAAGAATGATAGTTCAACCTATTCAATCCACCAAACTAAAACACCAAAAAAGAAAGTGTAGAAAGTGTAGGAGTGTATTTAGTATGAAGTAACTTCATCTGTCCCATATGATGTTATCTCCAACTGTCCTTTTTTTATAAGCTGTAAGTTTTTGTCAGAATGTATAAAAATATGTTAAAACAGTAGTTATTAAATGCAGCCACTATAAACTTAGCAGTTTTTTTTATAGCACTTGGGTGGCAAACAAGCATGCGGCCCGCATGATGGTAAGTGGTTACCGCCGCCTATGGATGCTTGCAACACCATGCGTATTACTTGCGTGTTGGAAGTATGGTTTAAGAATGAAATATGGTTTACCTTACAATGTTATTTACTAGTACTAATTATTATCCTATATTATACATATTGTAGCTTATTAAATATTAATTCATTTATGTTACTTGTGACCATGTGAGCCTATTTATTTATGCATCAGTTTGGCTTTTATATTTACAGTGAATCATTGATTTCTAAATAAGTAGAGTAGTTAAGTATTAGCACCTTTGTTGTTGATATTTTAAATAAAACAAGACTGGTACCCTATAATTTGTTACTTTTCTAAGAAACAACAAAATTTATGATATACTATACTTGTAGTAAAGGATTCGATTCAATAACAAAGCTGTTCATTAGGAAACTATTCGTCTAATAAATACGAAAAGTTTGGTTAGGATGTATTGTTTAGTTAGCACCACTGACCTTCGCCGGGAAACTCGAGACCAAGGCCGCGATGCGCTGTACACCGACTGATTGCTCGCTACACTCACGAAGGAACGCCCGCTTAGGTTACCCACGAAATGGGACAAGCTGAACTGTACACAAAAATATAACGAATGCTAACAAAGAACTGTCAATATTAAACTATACGTAACTATGTATATCTGCCATAAACGCACACAATAAAACAGTAAATAGTACTAGCCTCTGCGCATTTATTTGTGATTGTATTGTATTTATATACAAAATATTACGTGAGTACAGATGAGAATGACATTAGCAAGTTTCGGTCGTTTCATCATTTTTTACCTGACTTGTAAAGGCTTGGCCGTCGCGCTGCGAGTGCGTAGTTTGTTTCTGGTTTCTGTTTTGAACACTTTTAATATGCGAATTTCCCATTAATCTAAACTACGGCTATGTGTTCATATCTATAGTAACGAACTTTCCTAAGGTTTAAAAAAATTGCTGTATGATTATTCCACCATGAACTTCCCATAGACAATCATTCATTACTTATTTCATTTCTTTCTAGAAAGAGAGATGTGACATGCGATTAAAAACGTTGTAACTATTGGAAGCTATTGGATTAGTCGAGTATAGACTATTCACGATTAGCATAGACGTATACATACACTATACCATTATGTATCGTTTAATTCCTTTTATACCTCTGGCGGAAAGTGGGTATGTGGGTATTACCTATACACCTCTGCCTACCCCTTCGGGGACCCTTGTGGGAAGGCGTGAGGATATATTATTATTATTATATAATTCCTTTGAAATAAAAATATTATTTAATTTAAAATAAACAATAGTTATAACTGAAGTATTTGCATACACAAAATGTAATTTAATATAAACGTATATATTTTATTAAATAATTTTATTAATATGCATAGTAAGTTGCAATTACACTTTATTACACTGTGTATAACAACATGTACAATTTGTTGATAACATTACAAATTTTATTTCTGTTTATCTCTATACTTATAGAAGTATTAAATGTATTGAAACGATACATGTTGTCATGTCGCCAATTCTTTACTTTAATACACAAATTTACAAACATTACGCTATTTACACCACAAAAATTCTCACTACTCTACTTTATTCTACTTACATTTTTATATATTGTAATAGAAATAGTTATTATTGATATATAGACACGTCTGAGAAGAAATTCAAAGGCGTATGTATAGTCGTGTCGGAGTAACGGCGATGGACTCGCCATCTGTCACGTTGGCACCTGATATACCTCTGGCGGAAAGTGGGTGTGTGGGTATTACCTATACACCTCTGCCTACCCCTTCGGGGACACTTGTGGGAAGGCGTGAGGATATATTATTATTATTATAAATATATATATAGGAGATCCCATTTTTGAACTGACTCATCACGAAATCTCAGGAACTATAAGGCCGATTGACTTGAAATTTGGTAGAAGTATTCCTTACGCGATGTAGAGGTCAGCTAAGAACGGATTTTATGAAACTCCACCCGCAAGGCGTTAAATAAAAAAAACACGTTTTTCAACCATTGCTTTTTATGGCGCGAAGTACCAATGTTATCTGGGAAAAACAATTGCAAGAGAGTCGTTCTTCACTTGCGTTTTAAAATAAGAATTCGATTCAATGTTTGATTTCAATGATTCAAATTTTTTTTTTAATCGATTATATATATATATACATTTAACTAAGTGTTATTTGTGACCTTTAAAATAATTTAAATTAATTATTAATAAATGTAATTAATTTATTTCAACGCATAAACATAGATGATGCTCAAATATAAAACAATATTAATTGGACACCAAGAATCGTATTTATTGCATATTGTTATGGGATACCATAGACGATAACAAGCAAAACTGGCGCGTACCATAGATTGATTATGGCGCGAAATACAAAAGTCATCTGGAAAAAACAATTGCGAGAGAGTCGTTATTCACTTACGTTTAGTAGCGTCGGGACAAGTCGGGCAATTTTTGTGTTTTTTTTTTTTCAGTTCGGAGTAACGATCTTAGATCGAATCCGCAATGAAGAGATTCTCATATCAACTGGTGTGAACGGGGGGTGTGATTGAAAAGATGAAGAAAGGCATGTTAGGTTGGTTTGGACATATAGAGACGATAAGATTGACGAAACAGATATACAAAGCGAAAGTGTGTACAAGAAGAGGCAGAAGAAGACCACATTCCAACTACCTAGATGAAATCAATCGGACGCTCAGGGACGGGAACGTCAAGAGTACTCGAAACCGACGAGCATGTATAAAGAGACTGATGAATGTGTACGAGGCGCAAGAGGCATGTAAGTCTAGAGAGAACTGGGGCTCTATACTCTCAGCCTACCCCGTTAGGGACTTGGCGTGATGATATGTATGTTTTTCAATTCTTTACCCTTATGGTAATAAGGCAAGAAATCTGTTGTAACGATATTCACCACACTATAACTTCTAGAAGACAACTGTTGTATTCTCTGTGACACACCGGTCCTATCCTGTGTTAATTCAGCTAATAATCTATCTCTGTGCCTTATTTCATCCAATACCGTTCAGTAATTTTTGCAAGCAATATATAATAATAATAATATTCTTTATTGTACACACACACATACAGACAAATATAATGACAAAAAGACAGAGAATAACATGTAATAGGCACAATAGGCGGCCTTATCGCAAAAGCGATCTCTTCCAGGCAACCAAGTGAAGAGAGAAAAAGAAATAGAGATAAAAGGTAGGTGTGATAGTTGAGCGGATGAAATATACATATTTACTATAATATACATATACTAAGCAATCTAAATAAATAAATACGGAACATATACCTATTTTATACACATACAATAACATATACATAAATATACTTACATATGTATAATTTATAAAGAAAAATAGTATTCGAATAACAGTTTCTTGAAGGAATTCAATGATTCTGCCAGTCTGATGTTCTGGGGCAGCGAGTTCCATAGACGGACAGCTTGCACAGTGAAGGACTTGGAATACGAAGAAGAGGTAAGGGTAGGAGTTTTAAGGATAAGTTCCCTGGTTTTACGGAGTAGGTGCAGGTTGGAAAAAAGAAATTCAAAGCGTTCCTGAAGGTATATGGGGGCTCTAGGATCAAACAAAGTTTTGTAAAGAAGTGATAGGATATGTGTATTCCGGCGAAGTCGGATGGGTAGCCACTTGAGCTTACGGCGAAATTCAGTAATGTGGTCATATTTGCGTAACCCAAATACGAACCGTATGCAAAAATTTTGAAGGCGCTCAAGTTTATTAAGTTGCTCCTCAGTTGCTGCAATATATATTCTTATACTTTTGTAATGTTCGTAGGTAACACGTGAACGTACTGTGTTTGTCGTTTAATCGCTTTTGCTTTGCTAATAATTTAACTATATGTATTGGTTTTTATGTTACCTATTTATTTTTTATACTTATAATATGCATCTTTATTATAAGGCTTTTCTTTTATTTAATCTTCTATAAATATAAAATGAATGTTTGTCCTTTATAGAATCGTAAACGGCTGGACCGATTTTAATAAAATTTTCCGTGTGTCTTCAGGTGGTTTCGAGAATGGTTTAGATTCACAATTGGACCCGATAGGTGGCGCCACTGGGTCCATGGCTTTTATTTTTTTCACCCAAGCGTAGCTGGGCGGGACAACTAGACTATATCTATAAATATATACAAGATCCCATTTGTGAACTCACTCATCACGAAATCTCAGGAACTATGAGGCCGATTGACTTGAAATTTGGTAGGAGTATTCCTTACGCGGTGTACAGGTCAGCTAAGAACGGATTTTATGAAACATTTTTGGCACGATAGAATGAATTTGACGATAGTCCATCCTCCAACGACAATGCGGGGATGATAAATATTAAAAAAAAAACTTTTGACCTAAAGCTCCTTTTGGTTTGAAACTTAGCAATATCTGTTCATTATTATTTAAAGTTTTTAATGATTTTATGAGTAATCGATTATTTATACATTTAACCAAGTGTAATTTGTGACTTTCATAATAATTTAAATTGTTTCACCCATAAACATCGATGATGCTCAAATATTAAACAATATTAATAATAATCATGTAACGGAAACCAAGATTATTCGAAATTCGCTTCTTTATCAATTAGCTTCGTATAGAATATTTATTGCATGCTAGCTGTGCCTGCAACTTCGTCGGCGTGGACGGCATTCTTATCTTTCGTAAAAATTGTTTGTTTTTTCAATAAAAAGTATTCTATGTTACTTCTTATACCTCCAAGAATATGTGTAAAATTTTTTATGATGATCGGTTTAGTAGTTTTTACGTGAAAGCGTAACAAACAAACTTACATTCACATTTATAATATTATAAGTTAGGATAGTAAGGATTGTTACAAGTAAATTGATAACAAGTAAAACTAGCGCGTACCATAGATTGATTATGACGCGAAATACAAATGTCATCTGGGAAAACAATTGCGAGAGAGTCGTACTTCACTTACGTTTAATTTGTTGCAAAATTTCGATTGAAATGAAGTCCCTTCCGCTGTCTGTTCGCTTAGATCTTTTAAGCTATTCCGCGGATTTCAATGCGGTTATCAGCAATACATAAAGTGATTAGAGAGGAAGGTTTATATTATATGTTTAATGCATAAAAAAATATTCAAAGATTTGTAGTGTGATGATAGAAATATATTTTTGTGCGCTTAAATCGCTAACGCTGGGTAAACCTTACGAGATAGATCAATTAAATGTACTACGGAATAGTATATCTTAAAATGATCGATAAAAATGTCCGCGATAATATTTAATTATCTGTAAAGGATAAACCACCATAACCATTTTTATCTTTTACATAGTATTAGTATTAATATTGCACCCGTGCGAAGCCGGGGCGGGCAGCTAGTATAATAATATATCCTCACGCCTTCCCACAAGGGTCCCCGAAGGGGTAGGCAGAGGTGTATAGGTAATACCCACACACCCACTTTCCGCCAGAGGTATATAAGGTGCCAACGTGACAGATGGCGAGTCCATCGACGTTACTCAAGCACGACTATACATACGCCTTTGAATTTCGTCTCAGACGTATGTATGCAGGTTTCCTCTCGATGTTTTCCTTCACCGTTCAGCTAATTTATTTAAGATATCAAATAGACAATTATACATAACTTAACCAGTATCCTTGGACACTATGCTCTAGTCTCCCTTACGCAGGGAGTCGAACGTAAAGCGGCGATGATATTAACATTCCGTTACGAATATAGAAACACACCAATGTCTAGTTCAAATAGTACCTATAACCTACATTTGGAACTGAAAACCTCCGTTGTGGTATTTCCTAGAGTATAACGCGCAAGCGATACCCATGGTGTTGCAAGCGACCTTATGCGAAAATCATTTGCGGGCCTTCCTTCGTCTTCTTGATATTAAATTCATGACCTAAACTAGTTTGACGTTAAGATAGGTATTCAAACTTTCTCCGCCTGTAAACATTAAACCACAGTGTACATAGCTTATATAAATATACACACCTAACGATACATGTATGATTAAACAGAACAATTGTATCTGGCGGTATGTACCTATAAGATTAATGGACAAGTTGGCCGCGGGCTAAGAAATTGATCAATTTAAAATATGGGTCTTTAAACTATTGTCTTTTTTATAATATTATCATCGAATAAAATTCCAATCGTTGAGATCTTGATTGCTATGATTTTCAAACGTAAAAATAAGACAACCGATTATTATCCTTATTAAAGCATTTTTTTTTAATTTATGGAAAATACATCTATCCAATAAATTATGAGTATTTATTCCTATATAAAAAAATATTAACCCACCAGGTTCTATAAATACTACGAATTATTACCATTATAATTCATCATAAAAAATAATAACCTGATTTCTTTACTTTTAAAATTAACTGAATGAAAATTAAATGTTACTAGCTACTGTAGAAAAAAATATCAAGTAATATTATTTAGGTAAAAAAGCTTCCAGCATTAAAAATACTGGTTGAATCAAGTCAGACAGTTATCTAATTTATAAATGCGAACCTGTTAAAGATAAAAAACAAACTCACACCATTTGCAAACGAGATGTTAATCCGTGGTAAATAAAGTTGAAAGGAAGACTCCTTGAGTATACTACCTAATAAAATCCTCGCGACCAACAACGGAAATATAAAAAATGTACTACGCGCCGCTTCATTGTCAAAAAGTTACGCCAAGGGCATGTGAATAATACGGACAAAATACGAAGGACAACTCAAACATCCTGTGAACTTGAACGCGAATGCCGCTTAAACGTGGTCGGGTTATCACGATTGGCGCGAAATGTACGAATTACGAATGTGGCGCCAAGGTCACAATTGGGTTATTCATACTGATATGAATAACCTACAAAATGTATTATCTTTTCCTCATAATATGAGGTACATTAATTTATATAATTTGGTTCGTTATTTGTCTGCGCTTAAAGCATTTTGCAGCATATAGATTTAGGTTCATATGAAAATTTTTATTAATTTGTTTGCATAAATAGTGTAAAGTATTGGAATAAAAATATTCAGAATCATTGACTAATAGTTTTCTTAATAGGGTACAAGAAGGACACGGAAACAAGTCCATTTATCCCAAATAAAGTCACAAGGCATGGATGGCATCTTATGAAACAAATTATAACCCATGAATAGGACCACGACGATTTAGTCCACATACGCATCAAAATCCGTTATACCTACTGTATATAATCATAGTCGCGTGATTATTTATTATCTATTAAGTTAATTATATGCTGAGTAAATGCAACATATATGATTTACGAAGCGTGTGATAAGATTGAATAAAGATGTAATACTACCGGCTTGTTCTTTTAAATAGGTGTTACCATGTCAAAAAATAGAGTGCCCAAATATTAAACTCAGTGATCTTGGGAATACTTAAAATATTTTGACGTAGCCAACAGCCTTGGAACGACACCATTAGACTTTTTAATGTCCCATTAAGATAGCGTTTAATGTAATTAGATATATTAATTTATGTCTCGTTTTATTATTTAATTACCTGCCATTTACACAATGTTCGTATTTTTTTTTATTAAGTTCTTTGTTATGTGTAAACTGTTATGTGAATATTATGCTATCATATTAACAAATCGTCCAAATAGAAGTATCACTTTGTGAATTTATATTTTATGTTATCGGTATTTATTTATCTAAATGTATTTAGCACAATATTTTGGCCTTGAGTGACTGAATTGTGTCTCAAGATGACGACATTGCGCCCCGCCACCTCAGTCTATGGATGGTTGGTTGTCTATGGTAACAGACGAGATATTTCGGCGTTTAAGCGTACCCTCTTTGTAGAGCGCCGTCTTGTAGGTATTCCGGAGCCTTTGATACTAAATTAAATATCGTTAGTTCATAACGTTGGATCACTACGTAAAAATAATTGGAAGAATTTAAAGTTCAAAATTAGGAAAAAAGGCAAATTCTTCCGATAGGTTTTTTTTATTAGATATACACACACCCACTTTTCGCCAGAGATATATTTTAGGTTCCTTGTGTATCTGACGTTAAATACATTTTTATTTTATACTTAAAGAGCCTCCATGTCAAAACCTATTCTGACATAACTAATCTCTATCATAGATATGTACCTTATCATCTGACGCTAAAATATAGTACCCGAATGACCATCATATCGAACCTTAAAATGTTAACTCTATAAATACTTAAATATCGTAAATATGTATGTCGATTTTTTCGTGACGAACCCCTAAAAAGTACGATAAAGAATGATAAAGCTGTCGACATTTAATGACTAAGTCGATTCGTTAATTAGAATTTATGAATGGACTTACTTTATTATCGCTAATGGATGACTAACCAAGTATTTGATATGATGTACCAACAGAATGTGTACGACACTAAATTCCACTTCAGTAACATATAAAGCCCATTTTATTCTCAGGGGTTAAAGTTGTTCGCGAAATCGTTACCCACTAAACACACTTGATCCGCGATGGCGCTTAATGAGCAGCTGAATATAGCGACAGTACAACAGAATTTTCCGCTTTAAATTAGTGTTGGCTATCCGGGATATTTATTTTCTTCACGTCTTCCCACAAGAGTCCACGAAGCCGTACGGGGAGGTGTAGCTACACCCGTTGATATATATTTAGGTGCTAACATGCACGTCTCGGCGTTTCCAAAACATGACCATGCTTATATCCGTCTTTGAATTTTTTCATGCAGGTTTTGTTCTTGCAGTGCTATAAAGTAGTAAATAAAACTAAACTGATTAATTAAAAAAAAAACAAATAAAACATTGTTCCAATTAATCAAAAGACATTTATTCAAAGTGCGATAACACGACATAAGTAGCTAGATATTGCGGTTGCAGAACTGAACACGGCCCGTCAATTGGCAATCAATTACAAACCATTGAGCAAGTTGCACCAGCGATATGACAGCTATGAGCGTGTGTAGCGAGCGAGTAGTGCGGCGGTAGGTAGGTAAGTTGAAGAGAAAAGATTAATTATTCGCTCCGAGACAACGCAACCAAAGGCAATTTGTGTAAGATAAAGATAAAGTTATATTTAGAGTGGTAACACGACGCCGCCGCGCCGCCCGCTTTATGAATGAGCGTCTCGGCATGAATGGTCGGCGGACGTGACGTCACCGCGATGGCGCGGCGCGTACGCAGCCTACAAGCGACACAGCCGATAGTTTACCTACTTATTTACGTTCGGCATTGTTTGCAAGTGCATATTTTTTATTGCAGCTCTCACGGCATGAATCAGAGGTTGTGAATGGTAGGATCGTTGTACTTTGATTGTCAGAGTTAAATGTACGCAAGTGGCGTAAACGCACAATGCACGTTTGTGAGCCTGCTAGAGGCGTGTCCTTTTTGTGACTATCCAATTATAGTACTGGATAAAGGTCGTGGCATGCATTACAATATTTTTGTGTAGTGTTAATTGGCGGCCGTCTGGTCTAGTGGCTCCTGACAGCGAAGCTTAAGATTGCGGATACAATTCCCGCATATTTTTGTTATGAGCACGAATATTTGTATTTTAATCTAGTCATAAATCCCTTGTCTTGTTCTCTTAGTACAATCTTTCCGAAACCGAATGTACCAATAAAGAGATGCCGACAGAAGCTATCTGTCAAAATGGCACCTATTATTTTGTCATCAACGACCTTTTGTTGATGACAGATAATAGGTGAAAACATATTGGTACAGTTAGTGATTCGAACTTGCAATCTTCGTGTTGTAGGCAACTATTCGAACCACTCGGCCACCACCGCTTATTAAAGTGATATGCATAAAGGATGCAAAATTAATTAAGCGAAAATTTAAGCTCGAATAATTACGATATAATTACGTACAAATATATCTCATGCCACATATAATTTTCCTTCAAAAAAAAACTCGTATGAACCTATCCTTTTTTCGTTTTAACGAAAAAGAATTGTTTGAAACACCAATTATATTTGTAATTACTTGTCTACTGGTTTTGTCTTCAGGCTGCGTAAGTCGAGCCTTAAGCAACGTTAGCCACCCCTTTGCTAGGATTTATTTCATCCCTGCTTTCCTGCGATTTATGTAGTCCCAAAACCTTTATTCGTGTGGATATTCCAGCGAGACAGTTAAGTAAAATTGGATTTGTCCTGATTTATACACTTTAGTATTACAGCCGGTCCTTGTATTATATACTAGGTGTGTCTTGCGGTTTCATCCGCGTAAATTTTGGATTCAATGGTTAATTTTAATCTGCACGGACGCGCCACCGGGTACCACCTATACATGTCTGCCTACCCCTTCGAGGACCCTTATGAAGAGGTGAGTATAAACCATAAAAAAAAACAATTTGCAAATACTAATAAATTTGTCTCTACTAAAAGATAATTATTATTACCCATGCGGCTTCTCCTTCGGCAATCTTTGTCGGATGTAGGATGAGGTCCCGATCGACCTTGACATATTCAAACGAAATAAATTCCCACGCTACTAGGAAAACCTAACAAACTGAAACGCTCAACTGCGCTATTAATAAAATGTCCATCTTAATTTCTGTATTAAGTAGTTGAATGCAGAAAAGAGCCGTGGTAGCCGAGTGGTCGAAGTTCGAATACCGACTTTACTCATTATTTTGTTATCAACTATACTGAAACAACTAGACAGAACTGGGGCTTTGCTCTCATTGCCTACTGCCTACCTGTCCTACTATCCTATAAAGGTTCAAAATATTTTTATTTCACATAAGCCCCTAGACGGGCACTTATAAAACGTCGAAAAAGGTGCTCGGTCCGGGTTGTTATGAACTAAATATATTATGAACGCAAAAGTTTGTGAGGATGTAGGTATTTTCCCATTTCGGGCAAAAACTACTGAGCGGAATGGGATGAAACTTGGTACAGAGATAGATTATTATTATTAATGTAACACATAACGCAATAAAATCAAATTGCACATGCGTGAACCGCAAATATATTTAAAAAATCTTCAGAAAAACTCATTGGTACAGTCTGGATTCGAGCTTGCGATCTATGTGTCGCAGACAACTGCTCGAACCACTCGGTCACCACGGCTATTTTGTGTGTGTGAGTGATTAGTCACACTACGAGCTTTACGGTGAAGGAAAACATCGAGAGGAAACCTGCATACGTCTGAGAAGCAATTCAAAGGCGTATGTATATTCGTGCTTGAGAAACGGCGATGGGCTCGCCATCTGTCACGTTGGCACTTAAAATATATCTCTGGCGGAAAGAGAGTGTGTGGGTACTACCTATACACCTCTGCCTACCCCTTCGGGGAGCCTTGTAGGAAGGCGTGAGGATAAAAAATCCTATATTTTGTTATATGTAGGTATTATTTCGACTGTGTCCAATAAATAAAATGTTTAAGCCACAGCGGTGATTAACAAAGTTTATTGAGTAATTATGGCTTTTTGTTGAAGCCGCTGGGAAATATGATCACGTGTGAGGTCCTGGCCGCTGTAAAGTTAATTCGATATAATGGTTCAACAAATCTAGCAAGCCTTACGTGTTTTAAGGACAATTCAAGTTTGTGGCGACTAAATGGTACAATGATATGTGTTACTAACATAAAGATAGACCATGACAGCACTTAATGGTGCGCAATTTCCAGAAATCTTATTGATATGGGTAAAAACAGGTAAGTTTATTGATAAATATATTCCGCGAACGCTCAGGCTGTGGAATGAGCTCCCCGTTGAGGTTTTCCCTGGAGAGTACAGCATGGAGTTCTTCAAGAAGGGTGTGAAAAGATTCCTGCAGGGTCGGCAACGCGCGAGTGACACCCCTGGTGTTGCAAGCGTCCATAGGCGGCGGTAACCGCTTACCATCAGGCGGACCGCATGCTTGTTTACCACCCAAGTGGTATAAAAAAAAAAAAAAATGTTCATAGTACCATATGCTCGTTTAACGAATGTCGATTAAAAAATGTATCCCAGGCCGATAGTGGGTATTGTTGCAAGGCGTGATGAGATCCTACTGATATTAAACATAGTAATAATAATAAATACCTAATAAATACCTGAGAAAATTCCACACAAATTGACCTATTCCCAAATTAAGCAAAGCTTGTGTTATGGTAACTAGACAACGATATATTTACTTACAAACATAAATATATACATAAATACATAGGACATCCAAGACTAAGGTACAAATATTCGTGTTCATCACACAAATATCTGCCCTCAGCGGGATTCGAACCCGCGACTTCAAGTTTCGCAGTCAGGAGCTGTAACCACTAGACCAGACGGTCGTCAAACATAAGAATGTTAGTGTGCATGTTTTCTACTCAATCATGCCAGAACACCTTAACGGAATTCTGCACAAAGGTAGAATAATTATAAGCTGGATTAAGTAGTATATAATACTATTAATAAGCCGTGGTGGCCGAGTGATTCGAGTAGTTGCCTGCGACACAAAGATCGCAAGTTCGAATCCCGACTGTTCCAATGAATTACGACTATACATAAAAGTATGTATAGTCGTGCTTGAGTAACGGCAATGGACTCACCATCTCAATCTGTCACGTTGGCACCTAAAATATATTTCTGGCGGAAAGTGGGTGTATGGGTATTACCTATTACACCTCTGCTTACCCCTCCGGGAACCCTTGTGGGAAGTTGTGAGGATATATATAACAATATATATCTATCTGCCTACCCCGTTAGAAACACGGTGTGATGATATGATGATGATAAATAGATATCAGACTGGATCTCTTGCTTCGATAGACAAATATAAGAACTTCGTTATGAATCTCACCTTCACGTCTTTACGAAGAGAGTCCCCGTAGGGGTAGGCAGAGGTGTGTAGGTAGTACCCAGACACCCACTATCCGCCAGATTTATTTTAGGTCGGTTATGAAATCGTGTAATAAACGAATATTACGCTTAATTGACTGAACTTAAAACTCAGTGATAATTAGACAGTGTGTCACGGTGTAAGTATACCTATAAAGAAGACACCATGTAAATAAATCATATTTAGGTATATTACGCATAGCGCGGCGATGTACATAACAATAAATCAGTCAATACGCACCGCATTCCGCCAGTGGTTTATTCTGTAATGTTTGCCACTTTAGCCTAGCATTTTAGTTTGCACAAAGGTTGCAAGTTCGAATCCCGACTGTACCGCTGAGTTTTCTGGACTTAAGTACAGCGATTAGTCACACCACGAGCTTTACTGAGAAGAAAAACATTGAGAGGAAACCTGCATACCATTGAGAGAAAATACCTTCGTATATGCACTTGAGAAACGGCGTTGAATTCGCCACCTGTCACGTTGACACCTTTATACCAGCGTT
>JACCPG010000396.1:0-26945 GCA_016069955.1 Drepana arcuata | reverse complement strand
ATATATATATATATATATATATATATATATATATATATATATATATATATATATAATAAAGGGTCCCACCGGTATCGGGATCAGGTTTCAAGGTACCAGAGGTAAGGGTCCCAGAGAAAGAAACTTGCTCACAATTATTAATATTATTATCATACCATTATAGGCAGAGGGTATAGAGCCCCAGTTCTCTAGACTTACATACCTCTTTCGCTTCGTCCAAATTCATCAGTCTCTTCATACATGCTCGTCGGTTTCGGAGTATTTAAAGATCGTATTAACTGACCGTTCCACTCCGTCCTGAGCTTCTGGCCCGCGTGCAGGCGCACCATGGGTCGCTCGGGGTAGGCCGTGAGGTAGTCGCGCACGAAGCTCCTGGAGAAGGGGTGCATGTCCTGCCACACCACAGTCGAGGACTCGCACACGAGCCGCGTGTCGGCGTGCCGGATGTACTGCGCCGAGCCCACGTCGAAGAATACCAGGTACCTACGTACGTACGTATACGTGACTTACTTAATTAAATAATCCGTATACACCCTGCACACACACAAACACATCCAACACACCCACACACACACGCACACACACACATACAGACATACACACACGCATCCACGAAGACGCACCCCAACGGGTTTCTAGTCGAGGGGGTCGCGGTATGCGGGGAGTATACCAATGAGTTTTTCTGAACTTAGGTACAGTGAATGGCCACACCACGAGCTTTACGGTGAAGGAAAACATCAAGAGGAAACCTGCATACGTTTGAGAAGAAATTCAAAGGCGTATGTATAGTCGTGCTTGAGTAACGGCGATGGACTCGTCACTTAAATTAAACACTTAAATATTATAAACTTTAACGCAGTATCATTCTTTGCAGCTGACTGGGGTCGTATATCACTCGAGTGCCTGAGATTTCGTGAAAGGGATGATTTTATTGATATTTAGTTTTTTTTTTATCTTATGTTTATTCTTTTGTTACTTTGTGTGTGTTTTATTAACAAATTTAATTGGTGTCCGTACAAAACAAAAATATATATACATAGGAGATCCCATTTGTGAACTCACTCATCACGAAATCTCAGGAACTATAAGACCGATCGACATGAAATTTGGTAGGAGTATTGATTACGCTCTGTAGAGGTCAGCTAAGAACGGATTTTAACTCAACTTTTTTTAATTTTTTTACCCGGGCGAAGCTGGGCGGGACAGCTAGTAAATAAATAAATTCTTTAGTACACACCTGTAATTATTGACAGGGTTCGGTATCTCGGCGATTATGCCCGAGTAGAAGGAATCGCGTTTGTTCGCGTTCGCTGTGTCCTTGAACAGGGCTATCACACGCGTACCTAGAAAAAGAAAAAAAAACTTGATTCCATAAAAAAATACAAATGTCTATCTGACCTGACCCCACTACGGCGAGCCCTAACGGGGTAGGCAGAGAGTATAGAGCGCCAGTTCTCTCTAGACTTACATACCTCTTTCGCTTTCCACACACATCAGTCTCTTCATATATGCTCGTCGGTTTCGAGTACTCTTGACGTTCCCGTAAATGTAAAAATATTTCAAAGCTCACGTACCAATGGTCATCCTGTACTCGGAGGGATGGGAGTAGGCGAGACACCGGCCCGCTATGACCTTGGTAGGAATCTTCACTTTGTCCACGAAGGTCACGCCGCACATAGTCCACTCCATATTCTATATACACATAGGTATATATATATATATATTATACAACAAGAGTGGCAAACAAGCATACGGCCCACCTGATGGGAAACGGTTACCGTAGCCTATTTACGCTCACGATACCGAAGTATCACTTGCGTGTTGCCACTCTGTGTTCGGAGTGTTATAGTGTGTTGGCAGCATAAGGTTTAATCCCTCTGCTTCCAACACATTGTAACAATCCTCCCCCCTCCCCAAGGAGCTCATTACTGGAAACCTTATTCACCACGTAGGAACACAACACAATAAATTGTGTTATTTGGCTACGGACTTCTACAAGGTGGAGGTCCTGCCCCAGTCGGGCAGCTCCAAATTCGAACGGGAAACCCGTTATGCCCTACCTCTCTTAGAGAGATGCTCTCTTTAGATGCTTATCATATATAACATATATGACAAGCATCACAAGGGAGCATGAGGCTTGCGGTGAAGGAAAACATCGAGGGGAAGCACGAAGAGCCGTGGTCGCCTCGTGGCAAAGATTACAAGTTCAAATCCCGGCTGTACCTAGTTTTTCTGAACGTACAATGATTAGTCGAGATTTACGGTTAAGGAAAACATCAAGTGGAAACCTGCATACGTCTGAGAATAAACTTAAGGGCGTATTTATATATTCGTGCTTTAGAAACGGCGACGGACTCGCCATATGCCCTCGTTGCCTAACACACAATAATATTCAAGCAATTTACGTAATAATTCCATTAAATTATAATCTTAGTATATTATATAAACTTAAATAAACAAAAAACACGTTCACATAATAAAAAAATGTTGATATACAAAGTTCCATTAACAGCTCACATTCAATCTGACAAGATCTTGAAGAAAATAAAAAGATGGTGACGTGATCACCATCCAACCCCCCTCCTCCCATCAATATAATTAGAAATAAGCAAAGTAAAGAAAAATTATGGCCCCTTGAGAGCGAAATGTGACTTACTGCAGCCTTGGGCTGACATTCCACCACCTTGGCCCTGAGCCAGGCGCCGAAGGCATTCTTCATGGCGTACACCTCCATGCCGGGCCGCAGCGGCGCCCGGGGGGGCTCCCCCGCCGCCCGCGGCGGCAGGTCCGGCGGCGCCGCCTCCGCGGACAACTTCACGACGGATATGTCCTTCTGCAAACATTTATATATTGTATAGCCCGGCCCGGCTACGCACGGGTAGACATTTATTTTTTAAACCTTTTGGCATAAAAATTACTTTTTTCTTGCAATTCAAATATAATAAAATTATAATAATCCTCACGCCTTCCCATCATAAGGGTCCCCGAAGGGGTAGGCAGAGGTGTATAGGTAATACCCACACACCCACTTTCCGCAAGAGATATATTAGGTGCCAACGTGACAGATGGCGAGTACATCGCCGTTACTCAAGCACGACTATACATACGCCTTTGAATTACTTCTTAAACGTATGCAGGTTTCCTCTCGATGTTTTCCTTCACCGTAAAGCTCGTTATGTGACTAATCACTGTTAATAAGTTCACAAAAACTCATTAGTACAGTCGGGCTTCGAACTTGCGACCTTTGTGTCGCAGGCAACTGCTCGAACCACTCGGCTACCACGACTTAATTATGTGCGTGTTGTTATGTACAGACATACTTACATCGTCGTCATCTTTAGTCGATATATCACTATCTGGACCAGGGCTCTTGCATTCCTGGAACAATTTAAATTGCTTTACTTGATAATATAATAATAATATATCCTCACGCCTTCCCACAAGGGTAATATACTTGCTAGTAAATATAAGCGACGTTGGATTTTGCGAACTTTACAACCTGAATTCAACTTAATTATATACTAGGTGTCCCGCCGAGCTTCGCCCGGGTGAAATATTAAAATGTCCTGAAACACGATCGAATTGTGAATCTAAACCTTTCTCGAATACACCTGAAAACTTCATCAAAATCGGTCCAGCCGTTTACGATTCTATAAAGGACATAGAGACAAACATTCATTTTTATACTAGCTGTCCCGCCCAGCTTCGCCCGGGTGATAAAGTTAAACTTGCTGAAACACGATCGGAGCGCCACCTATGGGGTCCAATTGTGATTTAAGCTATCCTATCGTTCAAGTTGGATCAAACTGCACACGGTGTGCAAATTTGATTGAAATCAAGTAGTTTAGGAGTCCATCGCGAACAAACAACGTGACGTGGTATTTATATAATTTTTATATATAAAGAAGGTTTACTTCACTTACGTCTACATTTTGTACAGCGTTGGAGTCGTCCAAAGGCGCGTACCCCAACGGGATGGGTGGCCGCTTGGCCGGCATGTCGTCACCGGACGATAGACGCCGCTTAGGCTCACGGATCTACAAATAATTCTTTTTTTTTTATACAACAAGAGTGGCAAACAAGCATACGGCCCACCTGGGAAATGGTTACCTCAGGCTATTTACGGTCACGATACCGAAGTATCACTTGCGAGTTGCCCCTCTGTGTCCGGAGAGTTATAATGTGTTGGCAGGATAGTGGGACTAATTCATCTGCTGCCAACACAATATAACAATCCTCCCCCCTCCCCAAGGAGCTCATTACTGGAAACCTTATTCACCGCGTAGGAACACAACACTATAAATAGTGTTATTTGGCTACGGACTTGTATAAGGTGGAGGTCCTGCCCCAGTCGGGCAGCTCCGAATTTGAACGGGAAACCCGTTATGGCCTACCTCTCTCCCTACTATAGGCCCGTGATTACAATTACAATAGACGACACGGCGTGATTATTATATAATCACGCCTTCTCACAAAGGTAGGCAGAGGTGTATAGATAGTACTCACACACTAACCTTCCTCCATAGATATATTGTAGGCCAGAACGGCAGATGGCGAGTCCGTCGCCGCAGCCTGCTAATGACTATATATAATACGCCTTGGAATTTCTTCTCAGACTTATGCAGGTTTCCGCTCGATAAGCTCTCATACACCGTAAAGCTCATGGTATGACTAATCACTGTACTTTAAGTTCAGAAAACTCATTATTTCAGTCGGGATTTGAACTTGCGATCTTTTGACGTAGGCAACTACCGAACCGCTCGGCCACAACAGCTACCATGTATATACAATGTAAATAAATATAAACAATATATATCCTCACGCCTTCCCACAAGGGTCCCCGAAGGGGTAGGCAGAGGTGTATAGGTAATACCCACACACCCACTTTCCGCCAGAGGTATTAGGTGCCAACGTGACAGATGGCGAGTCCATCGCCGTTACTCAAGCACGACTATACATACGCCTTTGAATTTCCTCTCAGACGTATGCAGGTTTCCTCTCGATGTTTTCTTTCACCGTAAAGCTCGTGGTGTGACTAATCACTGTACTTAAGTTCAGAAAAACTCATTGGTACAGTCGGGATTCGAACTTGCGACCCTTGCGTCGCAGGCAACTGCTCGAACCACTCGGCCACAACAGCCATCTATGTATATACAATAAATAAATGAATAATTTAATATATATTAGAAAGAAATTCAAAGGCATATGTATAGTCGTGCTTAAGTTACAGCGATGGATATGCCTACGCCATCTGTCACGTTGGCACCTAAAATATATCTCTGGCGAATATTGGGTGTGTGGGTACTACCTATACACCTCTGCCTTCGGGGACCCTTGTAGATTGGATTTTTTTTTCGAGCTAGCAGTATAATAATGACAAATATCCCTAATTCCGCCAGTACAGGCATTTCTGGTACCATTCTGGAATCCTGTCCCACCTCAGAAACACAACCGAGAGCAGAGCTATGTGGCTGCGGTCTTCAGTGAGGTGGAAGTACTGCCTTAATCAGGGAACTGCAATCGTGTTCGGGAGATCCTCGTGTCCTATCTCCTTCCTCTTACTTACCAAAGGTTGTAATACCAGCGATTTAACTCACGCGTTGTCGACTTTGGAGGTATCGTCGTACTGGTAGTAAAAAACATGACTGAAGTTCAGAATACTCTTACCTCACTTTCGGCTACAGGCGCTGCTTCCTCTACCACAGAGTACTGAAACAAGAATTTGGTATTATTGTTCAGGTAAATTGGACACCCGCGGTGGTCGAGTGGGGCGGATAGTCGCATCAAAATAGAAAAGATTTAACGCATAATCGGTATTGTAAGCGTAAATAGGCTATGGTAACCGTTTTCCATCGGGTGCGCCGTATGCTTGTTTGCCACTCTTGTTGTAGTATTAAAAAAAATGTTTTTTTTCTGAACTTATGTACGGAGATTAGTCACACCACGAGCGTTACGGTGAAGGAATGTCTATTTCTTCTTTAACATATGCAGGTTTCCTTCCGATGTTTTCCTTCACCGTAAAGCTCGTGGTGTGACTAATCACTGTACTTAAGTTCATAAAACCCATTGGTACAGTTGGGATTCGAACGTGCATTCCGACTGTACCAATGAGTTTTTCTGAACTTAAGTACAGTGATTAGTCACACCACGAGCTCAACGGTGAAGTAAAACATCGAGAGGAAACCTGCATACGTCTGAGAAGAAATTCAAAGGCGTATGTATAGTCGTGCTTGAGTAACGGCGATGAACTCGCCATCTGTCACGTTGGCACCTAATATACCTCTGGCAGAAAGTGGGTGTATGGGTATTACCTATACACCTCTGCCTACCCCTTCGGGGACCCTTGTGGGAAGGCGTGAGGATATATTATTTTTATTTAAAAAATAATTCGGGTCCACGGGGCCTCCGCTCCTTTCTTGGCCCCAGGCTTCCAGACCTCTAAATCCGGTATTGGGCGGGTGAATCCGCGCGACTCTACTAGTCAAATTTACCTCGGCATATGGAGTGTCGCAGATAATAAGACCCGTAAGCTGCTTCCTCCTGCAGCGGAATGTGGAGTACAGATCCGATCTGAGCTTATCCGTCGCCACCTGGCATTCCGCTAGCATCATATCAATTTCTTCACTCTCCACTGAAAGATTATTTTCTTCAATTACAGGTCGTTAAAGGGGTTAACAAGGGTGTGCCGATAGTACTTACGCCCACCCACCCTCTTAAAAATATCCCTCTTTAAAGAGAGGGGAGAACGGTAAGAGGGGAAGTAGATGTGCGGGAGAATATGGCATATGGGTGGATTGTGGTAAATGAGCTTGAAGAGCGGCAATCCGCTCTTCAAGCATCCGGACGGGTCCTTGTCCAATGACAAGGACCCGTCCGGATAACGGAGTATGACATGAAGAAGGGGAAAGTCGAGGCGCTAGAGATGGGAGGGTGAAGAGAATCGGCGGATTGGGTGTGGTAAATGAGTAACAGAGCAAGTGGATAGAGGTAGGCGTAAGGTAGTGAGGGGTATGGAGAAAAAACGAAGCACGAAGAAGATGAAAGTAGAAGCGCTAGAGATAGGAGAAATGGATGAATTGTAGTTAATGTGCTGAATTGAACATGTTTCTGAATTCACTAATTTCCAATATCCTTATTATAGCATCGATTCATGGTTTGATCAGTCTGAGAACTTTTGCTGCTCAACTAAGGAACCTGGCTCTGCCGACTGGAGAAAGGGGGAAGGGGAAAGTAGAGACTCTAGGCGCTGGAGTCTAGGGATAAGACAATTGTAGTAAATGAGCGAAGTAGAGTAGACGGGAGAAGGTGTGAGGGGAGAAGGGGAGTATAAAGTAGGTAGGACAAGGGTAAAGGAATGTTGAATTATGTATACGCTTGCCAAGGCAACTTACTCTCTAGCTTATGAATCTCAGTGTCCAAAATGTCTTGTGTGTCCTTTAAGCGCGTGTCCATATTGTATTTCTCCCACGTTTCATTGATGACATTCGCCAGGTTCTCTTCCAGTAATCTACAACCATTGAAAAATACACGACTATACATACAAACCCCCTTAACCAAGGACCAAGGTGTTATAGTAACCACTTTTTACCGAAAACATCACGCCAAGTCTCTCTTATGGGACAGGCAGAGAGGGTAGAGCGCCAGCTCAAAGTAGACTTGAGGATTTCTTTCGCTTTATCCACATTCATTAGTCTTGCATTATTTAGTGATTCCTTTGAGTCAAGAATGCTTCACAAAGGTCTACGAAGGGGTAGGCAGTAGGCAGAAAATCATACTTGCGAGTGTGTATCTGGGTACCCTAAGAGGTAGGCAGAGGTGTATAGGTAGTACCCACACACCCACTTTCCGCCAGAGATATATTTTATGTATGTATGTATGTATATGTATGTGTGTCTGTGTGTGTGTGTGTTCATTACTATCTTTACTTACTTAGCCCCCTCTACGCCGATGGTCTCTTTGGGCTCGTCGTGGACATCGGCCTCGTCCTCCGACTCCGAGTCGGATATCTCCACTAAGTCCTCTGACTCTTGCTCCATGGCCAAGTCTAAGAGAGGAGTCAGCGCTTTGATACCGTTGATCAGGTTCTGTAAGGGAGATAGATTAATTAGTTTAATAATGTATCTGCGGAGACCCTTGTGGGAAGACGTGAAGATATATCATCATAAATTTAAGAGTTGGGCTCTTGTCGGCGTCTCTGATGCAACTCCTTCCATTTGCCTCTGTCCAGCGCAATCTCTTTGACCTCCCTATACGCCATGTCAGACACCTTTGCTTTAAGAGCTAGGCTCTTGTCGGCGTCTCTGATGCAACTCCTTCCATTTGCCTCTGTCCAGCGCAATCTCTTTGACCTCCCTATACGCCATGACAGACACCTTTGCTTTAAGAGCTGGGCTCTTGTCGGCGTCTCTGATGCAACTCCTTCCATTTGCCTCTGTCCAGCGCAATCTCTTTGACCTCCCTATACGCCATGACAGACACCTTTGCTTTAAGAGCTGAGCTCTTGTCGGCGCCTCTGATGCAACTCCTTCCATTTGCCTCTGTCCAGCGCAATCTCTTTGACCTCCCTATACGCCATGACAGACACCTTTGCTTTAAGAGCTGGGCTCTTGTCGGCGTCTCTGATGCAACTCCTTCCATTTGCCTCTGTCCAGCGCAATCTCTTTGACCTCCCTATACGCCATGTCAGACACCTTTGCTTTAAGAGCTAGGCTCTTGTCGGCGTCTCTGATGCAACTCCTTCCATTTGCCTCTGTCCAGCGCAATCTCTTTGACCTCCCTATACGCCACGACAGACACCTTTGATTTAAGAACTGGGCTCTTGTCGGCGTCCGATGAAACCTTTGTCCAAAAGCCACGAGCGTCGAACCTAGACCTACCTGCGTGCGCAGCTGCACCGGCAGCGCGCAGGCGCGGCAGACCAGCGGCCGGCGCCTGCGCAGCGCGTGGTAGTGCGCCAGGCAGGCGCGGTCGGCGGGCTCGTACTGCGCCGGGCCCACGCTCGGGCACTGGCTGTTCACGCACTTGCTCCTAGCTTGGTCTTCCTCCACCTTGGCTGGCTCTAAGAGGACGAGTGAGAAGAGATTCACGAAACAGTTTTGGCAACCGTGGGATTAGACTTATTAAGCGTAAATTCTCTAAACGCTCTCTCTCTCTCTCTCTCGCGTAAACTCTGTGTTCGGAGAGTTATACTGTGAATAAATAAATAACATCCTCACGCCATCCCACAAGGGTCCCCGAAGGGGTAGGCAGGTATATTATAGGTAATACCCACACACCCACATTCCGCCAGAGGTATATTAGGTGCCAACGTGACAGATGGCGAGTCCATCGCCGTTACTCAAGCACGACTATACATAAGCCTTTGAATTTCTTCTCAGACGTATGCAGGTTTCCTCTCGATGTTTTCCTTCACCGTATAGCTCATGGTGTGACTAATCATTGTACTTAAGTTCAGAAAAAGCGATCTATGTGTCGCAGGCAACTGCTCGAACTACTCGGCCACCACGGCCATTTATAATGTGTTGGCAGCATAATGGGACTAATTCCTCTGCTGCCAACACAATATAACAATCCTCCCCCTCCTCAAGGAGCTCATTACTGGAAACCTTATTCACTGCGTAGGAACACAACACAAAAAATTGTGTTATACGGCCTTCTATAAGGTGGAGGTCCTGCCCCAGTCGGGCAGCGCCAAATTCGAACGGGAAACCCGTTAAGCCCTACCTCCCTCGAAAAAACGCAAAACTCTTAAAACAAACCTTCAATTGTCTTTGCCGAGCCGTCCTCTTCGTCTGAATCAAGACTAAATATTTCCAAAGACAGCTTGGGTTTTGTGGTTTCCGCTTCAGGCAACTGTAAATAAATCGAGCAGAGTTATTGTAACAAAAAATAATTAATGGAAATGAGAAGAGACTGAAATGGATGAAGGGAAAGACACCTGGAACTCTAAAGAGAACTGGCTTTTAAAAGAGTGAGTCTACGGAGAACTAGGCTGCACTCCCTCTGCATACTCCGTGAGGGACTGATCACATATATTAATAAACTATTGTTTTGCTACTACAGTGATTAGTCACACCACGAGCTTTACGGTGAAGGAAAACATCGAGAGGAAACCTGCATACGTCTGAGAAGCAATTCAAAAGGCGTATGTATAGTCGTGCTTGAGTAACGGCGATGGACTCGCCATCTGTCACGTTGGCACCTTATATACCTCTGGCGGAAAGTGGGTGTGTGGGTATTACCTATACACCTCTGCCTACCCCTTCGGGAACCCTTGATGCGTGAGGATATATTATATTTAGTATTATCTATGATGACTGCACACTGCAGTAGATATATAAATACATAGGACACCAAAGTCTACCCTTAGCGTGTATCGAAGTCGACCTCAAGCGACCTCAAGTTTCGCAGTCAGTAGCTCTGACCACCAGACCAAACGTGTATATAAATATCTTTGCTTACCTTAGTTTCGGGTATAACTAAAGTGGATTCCGTATTGCTCACAGTTTTTATTGTTACTTCGCTTGTGTTCAACCTCGCCTGTGGACAAAGGAAATATTGACGACCGCTCGATGATGGCAATCGGTTACCTTTCTACTATTCCACGTAGCAAACACATCCTGATTATCCTAGTAAGGATTGTCATCGGTCCTTGATAAGTATGTACAATTTCGATTTAATCCGACGTTTTGAAGGAAGTCAAAATCATGTTCAAAGTTTCCGTTAATACGAACATACTTATGAAGCTAATAAAAGCGTGTTAAAAAACAAAGTAAATGTAGAAAACCTTACAGGTTTATGGGGGGGCGGCTTCGGCACCCCACTGATCACAACCTCCCCCGGCTTGGCGCGTATCTCTGACGTGTTTCCGCCGGAAGACATGACTTCAATGTCCGACGGTATGTTCACGCTAGTAACGCCATCTATGTCGATCTCGGTGGGAATTTCATTCGGCTGGGGTTCAACATCTGGTTCCGTTTCCTGTCTGTCCTCAGCATCTGAAAATCAATACATTCACGTATCCCGAGATTTAGCAAATACGCTGGCAGTGGTTCTAGAACTCCTACGTTCTACTGTGTTTTTAAGAGAGGTAGGGCATAACGGATGTCCCGTTCGAATTTGGAGCTGCCCGTCTGGGGCAGGACCTCCACCTTAAAGAAGTCCGTATTCAAATAACACATTATTTGTGTTGTGTTCCTACGCGGTGAATAAGGTTTCCAGTAATGAGCTCCTTGGGAAGGGGGAGGATTGTTACATTGTGTTGGAAGCGGAGGGATTGAACCGTATGCTTACCTTATTCCAGCACACTATAACTCTCCGAACACAGAGTGGCAACTCGCAAGTGATACTTCGGTATCGTGAGCGTAAATAGGCTACGGTAACCGTTTCCCATCAGGTGGGCCGTATGCTTGTTTGCCACTCTTGTTGTATAAAAAAAAGTCTATTTCAGTTATACCAAGGAAAATCCATTGTATCGACATTATATTGTGCGAAAAGTATAAGAGCCGTGGTGGCCGAGTGGTTCGAGCAGTTGCCTGCGACACAAAGATCGCAAGTTCGAATCCCGACTGTAACAATGAGTTTTTCTGAACTTAAGTACAGTGATTAGTCACACCACAAGCTTTACGGTGAAGGAAAACATCGAGAGGAAACTGCATACGTCTGAGAAGAAATTCAAAGGCGTATGTATAGTCGTGCTTGAGTAACGGCGATGGGCTCGCCATCTGTCACGTTGGCACCTAATATACCTCTGGCGGAAAGTGGGTGTGTAGGTATTACCTATACACCTCTGCCTACCCCTTCGGGGACCCTTGTGGGAAGGCGTGAGAAAAGTATAAAAAGACCACCCATCATAAAACTCACCGTCTTCAGACGAGCTTTCCTCCAGGTCCACAATGCTGACCACATGCTTCTGTTGGGATATTTCCAACTTCTTTGTCTTGCTCGGAGACTGCTTGGACGGAGAATCTTGCTTTGGAGAATCTAACATAATGTATAATATAATATAATATAATATGTATATTTTTATCTATAATTAGCTGAAGTTTGCTGAAGAATAGGCCCCAGGGGGCGTGTCTTCAGCTGTGACGTAAGAGTGAGAGGGGCGTGATGGTGGTACGAGACGTAGTGGGGAGCGCAAGCGGACGAGCGGGGACACGGGAGCCATCGCTCTCTTACGGCGAACATTGGATCGGACGGACGTTCACTAGTATTGCTCTATTACGGGTTAATTTGTTTTAGTACTTAGAATCTTTGATATTTTGTAATTATTATAATAAATGTTTTTGGTGTAGTGAATCTTTTTTTAAGCAATAATAGTCTAAAACGCTAATTCTATATTATATATTATATGTATATATAGTGATTCCATTTGCGACTCATCACGAAATCTCAGGAACTATAAGGCCGATTGACTTGGAATTTGGTAGGAGTGTTCTTTATGTGGTGTAGAGGTCAGCTAAGAACGGATTTTATTAAACTCCACCCACATGGTGGAACGCGGGGGCGTTAAATACAAAAAACACTTATTCTACTTATTGCTTTCATAGGTATGAAACTTGGTCAACATATTATTTTCGGCATGATATTAATTACCAAGAATGGATATAACGATATTCCATCCTTCAAGGACAATGTGGGGGTGATAAATATTAAAAAAAACCTGAACCTCCTTTTGGTTTGAAAATTTAACAATATCTGTTCATTACTATTTAAAGTTTTTAAACATAATATTTTTTTTTATTCGATTTTTATGAGTATTCGATGATTTATACATTAACCAAGTGTTATTTGTGACTTTCATAATAATTTATTAGATAGATGCTTGTTCGTCTTTCATGCAAAAACTGCTGAACCGAATTGAATTAAACATGGCACAGAGATAGAATATTAGCCGGATTAACTGGCTATGAATTATTAAAAATACTAGCTTATGCCCGCGGCTTCGCCCGCGTGGAAAGAGCAACATACATATTTCTGCCTTTATAATATTAGAGCTTTCAATCTTTCGGGATTCAAATGTAGCCTATGTCTTAATACTGAGTATAAGCGATCACCATAAAAAAAAAACAGTAAACCGGCTTTTTTTTTTTCAATAAAAAGTATCCTATGTTACTTCTTATACCTCCAGGAATATGTGTACAAAGGTTCATGATAATCGGATATGTAGTTTTTACGTGAAAGCGTAACAAACAAACTTACATTCACATTTATAATATTAGTAAGGATGTACCGCGACCGGATAGCTATTCCATCTCGGTGGGTGCGCCGCTTGGCACATCCGACCACTGTCTGGTCCGGACGCAAGTGCCGTGCGCAAAGGCCGAAGTGCCGCGACCTCCGGGGCGGCGGCGCATGTGGCACTACAAGGCAGCAGACTGGGATGGATTGCGTGAATTTTACGCATCGTACCCGTGGAGGCAGATCTGCTTCGCATCAGAAGATCCAGACCCCTGTGCAGCAGCCGTCACCGAGACGATACTGGCGGGAATGGAATGCTACATTCCAAACTCGCTAGTAGCTACAGGGGTAAAGAAACAGCCGTGGTTTAATAAGCCCTGCAAGGAAGCTAAATTATCTAAGCAAGCCTTGTATGAGGCGTGGACCACGGCTCGATCCAATCTGGACCCCAACATATCTGATGCAAAGCGGAAACTTAATGCTGCCTCGAGGCACTGTAAGCGAGCGATTGCCAGGGCGAAATTCGATTTCGTCAGCAGAATTGGTGAGAAACTCGCTAGCTACCCTTCTGGCAGCCGTGCTTTTTGGTCCCTTGCCAAGGCTGCTGAGGGAAACTTTTGCCAGTCGTCCCTACCACCACTCCGTAAGCCGGATGGTAACTTGGCCCACAGTGCCAAAGAGAAAGCGGATCTATTGGGCTCTCTCTTTGCCTCGAACTCGACTATGGATGACGGAGGCGCCACACCGCCAACTATCTTGCGGTGTGAGAACTCTATGCCGGAGATAAGCATAACCCAACGGGAGGTCCGGCGGGAGATGCTGTCTCTGGACGTCCATAAGTCGAGCGGGCCAGACGGTATTCCGGCAGTGGTGCTTAAGCAGTGTGCTCCTGAATTGTGTCCTGTTTTGACGCGCCTATTCGCGCTTTCCTACTCCACCCAAAAGTCCCAACTTCGTGGAAGACCGCCCACGTGCACCCAGTGCCCAAAAAGGGCGATAGATCAGACCCATCAAATTACAGGCCGATCGCCATCACCTCCCTCCTCTCTAAAATTATGGAGCGAGTGATTAACACACAACTCCTGCGATATCTAGAGGGTCACGGTTTGTTTAGTGACCAACAGTATGGCTTCCGCCATAGTCGCTCAACGGGTGACCTTCTAGTATATCTCACGCACCGTTGGTCACTCGCCATTGAGAATCAAGGTGAGGCATTAGCTGTTAGCTTGGATGTGGCGAAAGCGTTCGATCGGGTCTGGCATCGCGGTCTTCTATCGAAGCTTCCATCCTACGGACTGCCAAAGGGATTATGCAAATGGGTCGCCAGCTTTCTGTCCAGCAGATGCATAAGAGCCGTCGTTGACGGTAGCTGCTCCGAAAGCATGGACATTAATGCTGGAGTCCCGCAAGGCTCTGTGTTGTCCCTGACTCTGTTTCTTCTGCATATTAATGACATGCTTTCTATTGAAGGCATTCATTGCTATGCAGACGACAGCACTGGGGACACTTACTACACGGGCCGTGCTAATCTCCCTCGTTCCACTGTGGAGGAAAGTCGCGAACGACTTGTGTCTGAAATCGAGAGTACACTTCGCAGTGTCTCCGATTGGGGTCGACTAAACCTTGTCCACTTCAACCCCACTAAGACACAAGTGTGTGCGTTCACTGCTAAAAAAACTCCATTCGCTGTGGCTCCACAATTCCAGAACACTCCCCTGAACATCTCGGAGAGCATTAGGATCCTTGGGGTCGATATTTCTGGCGACGTTCAGTTCCGTGGTCATTTAGAGGACAAGGCTAAGCTGGCGTCGAGGAAGCTCGGTGTGCTCAAGAGAGCTAAGCAGTACTTCACATCTTCACAAAGGCTGCAACTTTATAAGTCGCAAGTTCGGCCACATATGGAGTACTGCTGCCACCTGTGGGCTGGAGCCCCTGGATACCAGCTAGGGCCTTTTGACGCGGTTCAGAAACGCGCCGCTAGAATTGTCGATGATCCTTTGCTCACAAGCGGCTTGAAATCACTAAGTCTGAGGAGAGACTTTGCCTCCCTGTGTGTGTTCTACCGCTTGTATAACGGGGAGTGTTCAGCAGAATTGTTCGACATGATGCCCACTTCCACCTTCTACCACCGCACCTCTCGCCATCGACGGGGAATTCATCCCCATACCTTGGAACCACAAAGGTCTCGCACTGCGCATTTCCAAAGGAGTTTTCTTCCGCGAACGCTCAGGCTGTGGAATGAGATCCCCGTTGAGGTTTTCCCTGGAGAGTACAGCATGGAGTTCTTCAAGAAGGGTGTGATACCCCTGGTGCTGCAAGCGTTGCATAGGCGGCGGTAACCGCTTACCATCAGGCGGACCGCATGCTTGTTTGCCACCCAAGTGGTATAAAAAAAAAAAAAAAAAAAAAAAAAAAAAAAAAACCAGTGAATTCGAATTTTACGCCATTGAAAGCAAAGCTAGTTAGGAATTCAAATCAATAGATTAAGACATTACCATCTTGAGTGTCCAATTCCTTAGATAAACTCCCAGATTCATGATCACCATTCTCAGATGAATCTGTGTGTTTCACCGTTTTTATGTTCGTTGACTGCAACTCTGCATCCTAAACATATTTTAACAAAGCTTTCATTTCGAGATATTTTTTTTAACTTTGTCCATATTTTAATACTGGAATAGTTTTTTGAAATTAGCAAAATCAAAAAAAAAAAAAAAAAAACGGACGGAGCATTTTACTACACCTCTTCTTACGTTTCCGGGGACCTTAAGACAAGGCATACTATTAAAGACATATTATGTTACCTTAGTTCTGTCCTCAGGTTGTATTACTAGTTCTTTTACTGGCAACTCGTTCTCTTTTACACTCTCTGTTATCTCCATCGCTTCCGGTGTAGGAGAGGTTGGCTTATGAAAAAAGAAACTTCATTACTTAACAATATATATATATATATATATATATATATAAAGGATATATATATATATATCCTTTTTATAAAAATATTAATTACTTAACAATTAATTTAAAATCATAAATTCTTTATATACACCTTTACATAGTATAAAATGAAGTCATCGGATTTTAATGCAGTTCCCAGCAATAGATAGAGTGATTAGGTTTATTTGTATAATACATACATACATATGTTTGTAACAGAAAAGCCGACTGAGGAGGTCGGAGCCTGGGGCGGCAGATTTGTTTTATATCTTACTTCGGTCGGTCTAACTCTTTAGCTTATAGAAATTTATAAATGAACTGGCTCTGCCCCGCAATTTCACCCGCGTGTAATTTTAATTTGTTACATTTTCTTGGATTAAATTATTTTTTTTATTTTTATTTATTTATTAAAACTTCCTGCAAAACATTTTGCTAAGGCGAACTTAATGCCGAAGGCATTCTCTACCAGTTAACCTTTGGGTGATGCAGAGATTGGCATGGCAGGCTATAAAAGAAATAAATAGTTGGGAGATATGAATATAATTCTTTATATATTATTACAATATACTATGTAATATAATATGTAATAATATCATACATCTAATTATATAATAGATAATGTATACATACGAATAAATCTACTTATAATACATAATATATATAAATATCAATAAATATCATATAATACACATAAATATTATTCAGTTTCTGCATGACGGAAGTAAAGCTGCTTCACTTTCGCTTTAAATGTGTCACGGCTATTACACATAGTGATTTCCGGGAGGAGCGCATTCCAGAGTAAGACCGATTGGACAGGTAAATTTAGTATTCGGTCACGCCATCCCAAAGGGTCCCCGAAGAGGTAGGCCGAGGTGTATAGGTAGTACCCACACACCCACTTTCCGCCTTTTCAGATATATTTTAGGTGCCAACGTGACAGATGGCGAGACCATCGCCGTTACTCAAGCACGACTATACATACGCCTTTCAATTACTTCTCAGACGTATGCAGGTTTCCTCTCGATGTTTTCCTTTACCGTTAAACTCGTGGTGTGACTAATCGACAAATAAATTCGGTAACCTTTAAAAAGCCTATGTACTGGAGGCAAATGTGAAAATCCTCCACTGGTACTACTACATACCCCTTTAAGTTCCTGGGACAACCTGAAGGTAAGTCTAACTCCATAAGATGCAAGCTTATCTAAGTTACAATGAGCTTGATATAAGATTTACCTTTGGACCACCATTTTCAGTTATTTCCTCTCCACCAGGTATGCTGATCTTGAAGGTGAAAGCACTGCTTTCGTCTTGGCCCGTTGAAGGATCCGGTGTATCTTTACATACCTCGGCTTCAGTTTGAGGTGTACTTGAGTCTTCAGAGTTTTCTGCGGTCATTTGATTGCTGCTCTCTGTAAATGTGTATAAATATCCGATCATGTTTTATAGATTTTGAGAACTGTGATGGCCAAGTGTTTTGTGTCATTGCGCAATGCAGGTTGTAAGTACAGATCCCAACTGTACCAATAACTTTTTAGATCTTAAATACAGTGATTAGTCACACTACAAGCTTTACGGTGAAGGAAACTATCAAGAAGAAACCTTATTATGTAGTAAATTTATGCTTGAGAACTGCCACAAGCGGTACCAAAAATGAGGAAACTCACCATCTTCTTGATAGAAATCTTCGTCATCATCACAATCCCCCTCTACATCCTCATCATCTTCCTGCTCTTCATCATCCTCTATCATCCTTGAGGACTCTGCCAACAGACCGAGGCTGTCTGTGACTTCAGGGCATTCATCATCAGTTTCAGATACCATACCAGTGATGGAAGGTTCCATAGTTTGAATAACTCCAGAGGTTGATGGTTGTTCATTCTGTAGTTTCTCATTAACCACTTCCTTTGCTTGCATTTTTACTGAGTCCTCTATTCCATCCAATTTAATGATATTATCACAGATTTTCACTTGTTCTGCTAAAATGCTCGCATCATCAGCATTATGAATTTTTGGAGAACTGTTTTGACTTATACTGTCAGAATTTTTTTCTATACCCTTTTGGATAGAAACACTATCTTCATTCACTTCAATTTGTAAATTGTCTATTGCAGAATGTTCATCTTCTTTCTCTGTTACGTTTGTACTTAACAGAATATTTATACCTGCTTCATCTAATGTGCTATAGTTTTCTGAGCTTTTCTGACTGTCATCATCATCACCGTCTACCAATGAAAACTCAGCTGTATCATCAATATCAATCAACTCTTGTGTCGGGATTTCAAGCATAACATCCGGTTGATTGATTCCATGTGATGTAAAAGCTGGGACTGATTTATCTAATGACATATTCATACATTCAATTTTGGAAACATTGCCTAGAAATTCTACTGCTGGTTCAGTTTCAGCTTCATTAAATAAAATATCTGCATTCATATTTAAGTTAGTTTTGTTAGTAATCGCCGTTGGCTCTATTTTGACATCTATTTTAGTGTCAATAGCAATAGACTCAGAATCTTTGTCATCTTCATTTACTGCAGTCACATCAGAGTCACTGTTTAGGACATCACAATTGTCCATGCTTTTAATATCTGTGGCAACCATGGACAAATTATCTTGTTTATCTGCATCTTTAAGCAATGCTTGATTGTCAATCTCTGAATTATTTTCCAATTTGTCATCCAGTACATTTTCTATATTTTTACATAGCCCCTCTTTACTTATCTCATTTGGCTCTTGTTTTACATTAACACCTAATGATTTGTCTAAATTACTTTCTAAAGACTTTTGAACATTCTTGGCATTACAAGACTCTTCTTGGTCAACTTCATCAATGATCATAACAGCATCATTGGCTCCAGTTCCTAAACTCTCATCAACTTTTGTATTTAATGAGTTGTTAGAGTCCTCATCATCCCATCTCAGGAGCAAGTCTTCATCTGGTTCATCAAGAGCTAGCTCTCCAATTTTTGGTGAAGTTGATTCATCAATGGCTTGTGTATTATCAGTAACCTCCAAATTCTTTTCAGCAGAAATGTTGTGCATTTCTTCATTGTCTTCTGCATGTTTACTATCAGCAATCACTTTACTAATAATGGTATCAGTTTGTACATCCTCAAATTCTGGAGCATTTTTTTTATCAATGCTATCCAAAGATTCTGTCACTGTATGATCCAAGCATCTATTAACTTGATTGCTATCATTGTAAGGATCTTCGTGTTCCAATTTAGAATCAGTCATTGCAATATTAATGCTTTGGACATCAGCTATTGATTCGGCAGAAGTATTAGTAAAAGTGTTACCTTCTCCATCTTTGTCAACAGAGGACTCTTGTCTACTCATTTTTACTTAAAAAGTGATACTTATACCTTCCTTTAATTACTTTTGGGCACTAACAAACCGATTTCGATTTTGACACTAATGATGGAAATTCTAATATATGATGGATATTTTCATATTTGTAAAACACGTGTGTATGGTTTGCTTTCGTATAAAAAAAGGACTTAGTTTGCATTTTTTTCTACATAACAGTTGCAATCTATGTGTACCTATCGACAAACAAATACGTTATTTTTATTTTACTCAAACGCCGCACAGGACACAGTATTAGCAGTGTCTGTCTGACCTTAAGATTATGTGACAGTTGTGACAGTGACAGAACCACAGATATTACTTAACAATCTGACAGTAAAATTATTTAAAAGAGGTTGTGATCGATTTTTTTTTTTATACCACAAGAGTGGCAAACAAGCATGCGGTCCGCCTGATAGTAAGCGGTTACCGCCGCCTATGGACGCTCGCAACACCAGGGATATCACTCGCACGTTGCTGACCCTGCAGGAATCTTTTCACTTTGATTATGAATTATGAATCAGCCACACAGCACACTGGATAGCAATTATCCATTGTGGTAATTCTGCTAGATTTCTTGACACATTACCGCAGACGCACCCCACTATTGTTCCCTATAGGTTATAGCGTAAGTGTGCAACCTACTACATATACCTTGAGACTTATTGTTCTGAGCCTTGAGATCATGTAGATTGCAGTTTTTTAAAACCTACTAAAACTAGATGCTCAATTTACAATAGCCAGTCACAAGCACTGGAACGCATCTCTACTCAAAGTATTTTGTTGATTTACTTGACTTTGACAGAAAGCCAGTCAGCCGATTTCACTTAATTCACTTGCATTGCATAAAATTTTAATTTACCTGAGCACATACATAGAATTTAAAATCATCCATTGAGCAAGTTTTGCGTACTTTGTGTAGACATAGTTCTTCCACACGGAATCCTAGTTTTATCTCTACTTATTACTTTAATTTAATCTTAGTTTCATGTTTTGCAACGTATAACATGTTACAGTAGCATGTACCTGGTTGTTTATTTACTCAGTATTTTTTATGTAATGAAAACTGTGGAATAGTGTTCGAAATTTAAGAAGGTAAATCTGGCTCTATGAATATGAACAATTATTTTTCGCCCCGTTTGATGGTTGGAGCGGCTGTTGTGGGCATCGTTGGTGCGGCCGGTGTCTTCATATATGAGCGAATATACGCCGAGAAAAGAAGAGCAATGTTAAGTAAGCCACCCTTAACTATATTAAAAAAATTACAGGACACAGCTAGGAGAGTTGAATAGTGATTTACGCCACCTTACGTATAACAGTATGGAACATTTACTATATATACTATATATAAAAATAAAACATACAACATACATATGGAACATATAGATAAAGATGACAGGAAAAAATTTTTTTTTTCCTTGAATTGTTGTACTATATAATTAATATAACTATAGTTTGAGAGCTATCATAGCTGTGTGTAATATCAAAAACTTATTTAAGTATAAAAAACTTAACAATTACCTTACAAGTAAAAACTTGAGAGCTAACTAATGATTACTAGGGCAAAGGTCAAGTTATATTACAACTTTAAATAAATATATTTTAAGTACACATAATGCATTTTTTCTTAGTTTGTATTGGAGTAGACCTTTGCCCTGTTTGGGCAGATGTAGGTTAAATAAAAAAAATATATATTCTTGACTGGTAAAAATCTGTAAATATTATTTCAGCTAGAGAAGTTGCAAGGTTGGACATGCAGGTCTCATCAATGAGGTCGGAGCTACAAGCTCTTCGTGAGCTGCAGAAGGAGACGTAAGTATTTTCAATAATAACAATAGTCATTCCAACTCTCTTGTTCAATGCTGGTCTTAATTAACATTTAATTACAGCCAACTTCGGCATGCTAAGAAAAAAAGGATCCGCCAGAGACGGGAGCAACCTCGGATTATGCCTGCCGGTGATGCGCAGCAAGAACAAAGCTATGCATCAGATAGCGAGTACTTCACTGATTATCAGTCTGTGCTTGGTAAATATATATGTTATGAAGTTTTGTGCACCCAGTTTTTTTTTTTTCAAGTGTATACCACTTGGGTGGCAAACAAGCATGCGGTCCGCCTGATGGTAAGCGGTTACCGCCGCGTATGCTTGCAACACCAGGGGTATAACTCGCGCGTTGCCGACCCTGCAGGAATCTTTTCACACCCTTCTTGAAGAACTCCATGCTGTACTATATCCCAAGTTGATACACTTTGATCTTATTTTCATATGAAAATCTTATGTGACAATACAGTTAGTTTAACAATAGTTACATGTAGATACAATAAATATTTTTTTATATCTTATTAATAGTTTGATGAATGTGGATGAAGCGAAAGAGGTATGTAAGTCTAGAGAGAACTGGCACTCTGATGTTGATGACTGATGATTAATAGTGTCTAAAAAACAATAAAGCAATGATTCCCAGTATTAGAGTATTATCCTTACTTATTATAATAATCTAGTTTTTTTATTATTGCATCTTCAGGATTTATTCGCAGCACACTTTGACCTCTAAAAGGCAAGTGTTATATTTTCTGAAACCTGGATTTAACTACATATATGCTTCAGGTACAGACGGAGAAATGGACAGTGAAGAGTTTTATGATGTAAATACAGACGAGGATGATGACACGCTCAGAGATTGCCTGAAGAATGGACATGCAATACCCACAGAACCCCTGGATGAGGTGACATGATACCACTGGATACTTAGACATGTTTGTTACTCACGTAGGAATGGCTGAACAGATTTTGATGGAACTTTTTGGAAACTTTTTTGCAGCGTTAACCGCTTACCATCAGCCGGCCCGCATACATGGATTAGGTTATGGTACGTGGTCTTTCTTTTTCGTATTCCAACTTTTGTACTACTTTCCAGGATTCATCAGAAAAAGCTGATTACCCTAAATCATCCCAGAATAACAATAGCATATAGCCAATATATAAAAATTGTGAGTATTATTTTCTTACCTTAATTTAATATCGCGCCTTCCCGAACGGGTAGGCAGAGGTGTATATGTAGTAGTAGCACACCCACTCTCCGCCGGAGATATATTTTAGATGCTAACGTGACTGATGGCGAGTCCGTCGCCGTTACCCACGGACGATTATAGATACACCTTTTAATTTCTTCTCAAGCGTATGCAGGTTTCCTCTCGATGTTGTCCTTTACCGTAAAGCTCGTGGTGTGATTAATCACGGTACTTAAGTTCAGAAAAACTCATAGATACAGTCGAGATTCGAACATGCAATGCTTGTGTTGCAGCTAGCACTCAAACCATTCGGCCACCACGGCTCTAATGAATCTTTTTTGCAGAGGTAGTCATCATATTATGAACTTTTAATCGGTAATGGGATTAGTTCCGGGAACTATTGGTGTACTGAGCTATGAAGATTGGACAAGCAGAGGCAAATCAGAATGTCATCTCCACTCCAGTCACTCCAGGTCCCTCACGGGGTATGCAGAGAGTCGAGCGCCAGTTGTCTCTACACTTGGTACATACCTTATTCGCTTATTGGTTTAGAGTAGTCTTGATGTTTCCATCAATTCAACATTAAAATGTTTTATTAATACAATTAAGGTATTAATTAACCTGCCTACTTAATACTGTACGATTTTAACGACATGCACTGTACTTTTGGACATTTAATTTTCCTAAAGGCATAAGTAGAAGAATTGATGGCGGGTTTCCTTGAAGACGACAATTCTAATAAAAGATTTGACTTCTGTGAAACATTCTTGAATTGTTATTGTATTATTACAATATGTAATTGAGATTTTTAGAATCAAAAATTATATGAAAACTCTTTTGTAAAATATACTTCACATCAGAAAAGTTTTGTAAGGATTATCAGGAAAATGTGTATATTTAGGAATATATGTTCCTAAATAATACACATTTTACTACATAAACTTGCAAGGTCTTTTGATGAGAAGTGTATTTTTTTTACTTTAACACTTGAGAGCTCGACTGTACACAGTGTATCTAAGTAGTGTATTCTTGTTGAGGTAACCGTTAGCTGTAAGTATTGTAAATTGCACTGTGTCTTCCTACTTAAAGCTCAGAATTGTATGCTGTAATCATAATTGCTATTATGTTGACATGTTATAAATGGTTAATACAATGAATTATGGTAAACGAATTCTATGCATTTTATTTCTTAATAGTCTCGATTTTGTATTGATTGCAACCGACTGCAGAATCTTTATTTATTTATTTATTTTTTTTTTTTTTATTTCAATCTTAATCTGCAATCATTTGCCCTCGGCACCCTGTGGCAATGAGTTTTTCTGAACTTAAGTACAGTGATTAGTCACACCACGAGATTCACGGTTAAGGAAAACACACACAATAAAATAGCGTATCGGGTTAATAGTTTAAAAAACTGCACCGAATGCAGCCTTCAAAAATTGCTGTTGTTCGATAAATCATGTTGTGAGCTTTTGAAAAACTTTTACCAAGCACGGTTTTGAAAAACAAGGTAAGGTACTATTTTCCACTACTAGATACATATATATATATTTCCAACACACAGATAATCACTACGAGTCTTTAACGGGGTAGGCAGGACAACTATCTCCATATATGTCAAACTGACAGCTGCCAGCATTAATTTCAAATTTCGAATAACTATATGGTTTTTTTAATATGTATATGTTCCTCACGCCTTCCCCCAAGAGTCCCCGAAGGGGTAGGCAGAGGCGTATAGGTAATAATACCCACACACCCACTTTCCACCAGAGGTATATAAGGTGCCAACGTGACAGATGGCGAGTGCATCGCCGTTACTCAAGCACGACTATACATACGCCATTGAATTTCTTCTCAGACGTGTGCAGATTTCCTCTCGATGTTTTCCTTCACCGTTAAGCTCGTGGTGTGACTAATCACTGTACTTAAGTTGAGAAAAACTCATTGGTACAGGCGGGATTCGAACTTGCGATCTTTGTGTCGCAATCAAAAGCTCGAACCAACATGTTCCGGTCCTAAAATTATCGGAATTTATTATTATGCCGGAAGGTGGTAGTGCGAACAAGTCGGCAAACTTATTAGAACGATTTAAAACATGCTTATTTATATAGGAAATCGGCCTAGAATAACAAACACATCATCACATAGAGAACAATTTTATTACCACAACATTTATAAATACACGACATATACTGATTTTCAATCTAAGTGCAACTGATAGATATAGATAGTGTCGTCCACGAACATGCTCCCCACCAGTATGGCCAGAGTCTATTAATTGTAGTGTGCGTGTGCACTCATAGGTAATCAGTGTGTACCGACAATACTCACACATTAGTGGAAGGTTGCACACTTACACTATAAACTATGCGGAGGAATAGTGGGGCGCGTCTTCGTGGATGGCTATCTATAAACAACTGTTTACCATATATGGAGTTCTGTGAGAAGACAGAATGAATGTGTCTACGAGTACCTATTAGTATAAGTGGCTTCTGGCCGTTCTAATATGGATATTAAATAAATAAATAAATAAATAGCTTGTCCACTAATCACTTGAGCGTTGAAAAAGGGGGGGAATTACGAATCACATAAAATGGGGGAATTATACCACGTTGGTGGCAAACACGCATGCGCTTGATAGTAAGCGTTTACCGCCGCCAATGGACGCTTGCAACACCAGGGGTATCACTCTCGCGCCGACCCTACAGGAATCTTTTCACACCCTTCTTGAAGAACTCCATGCCTTACTCCCTAGGGAACCCACAACAAGCAGATATGTTTTTGTTAAACGGAAAAGATAATACACGTGTTACGATGAAAGGGAGCAAAAGTATTATTGGTTTCACAAAGGAGGGTGAGGGGGGGGGGCGGGGGGCGGGTATACTAGTCAAGCAATCACGTGATAAATAGACAACCCCATACGTACTTAAAAATACATAATTATATAGGTATATGAATATATACAGAGCTTTAAGTGAATATAGGTATGTGTGTGTGTGTGTGTAAATGCAGTAGTCTTGAGATACGATAAAATTTTGTTACAACCTGTATAAATGTTATTTATATAGGTGCTAAGGGAAGCCTCGACCAATCGTACATCGCCATCTATCACGTTGGCACCTAGTATACCTCTGGCGGACAGTGGGTGTGTGGGTATTACCTGTACACCTCTGCCTACCCCTTCGGGGACCCTCGTGGGAAGGCGTGAGGATATTATTTATATTTATTTATTTATCCTCGTGTTGTATGCATCAACATATACCTACTACTACATGTAGACTTTAGCAATTTCATCAGGCACAGTAATTTAAATTTTAATGACTTTTAATATATGTATTTTAGGCTAAGGCATTAATTTATTTAACAGACCTGCCCCCTTAGACGTTTTCTGTTTACGCTCACGCTATTGCTTTGATGGCAAAAGCACAACTTTCTCCGCAGCTAATGTCATATTGTCTAGGTGGGTTGAACATAAATCAGTGTACAAGCATCTCATTTCTTATGACACATAGTTCATCGAATTTAAGGCCGGCTTCAGTTATTAGTTTTAAAATGTTTGACTTAATTTGTCATAAGCACGCTTCAAAAGTAGGATCAATATCTCATTAGATCTTTAAAGCAGACTCAATATGTCATTAAACGAATTTTAATGTAATCAGAAAGAGCATATAAGCTTCAAATGTAGAACCAATTAGTCACTAAACGCTTTAATATGGACTCAATTTGTCATTAGAAAAATCTTAATGTAAATATAATAAATAGTTAACCGGCCTCATACGTAGACTGAACGAGAACTGAAATGGCATTGGTCTACTTGAAATATTTCCAAACTGTACTTTGTCTTTTAATGTGTTCAAATTGAAAGAGATGCTTCGACATTGATATGATAATAGGAGCTATTACTAAGAGTTTCTACATCACATACATAGATTTTTTTGTTTTGTATTTTATTTTTTATTTTAATACTACATCTAAATAAAATGAGGCATCTTAATGTCTATCATAATAAATAATCTGCCCCGTAAATATTGCTTCACCGTTATTCTCGTTTTTTTAAACATTTGTTCAGTTTGAGTACAAGCTAAAATTGTGTAAATATTCTCTCATTTATTTAAAACAAGTCCAATTATTTGCATTTTTAATATAAATATAGATATAGATCTACAAATAACATCAAAACATGTATAAATGAACGTGTATATATACTTACGTACAGAGGCAAACTAATGTCATTTAAAGGCATCGTACGCAAACTAATGACACGACATTAGAAATTAATTTACACTAATAAATTAAGCAGTTATATATATATATATATATCCTCACGCCTTCCCACAAGGGTCCCCGAAGGGGTAGGCAGAGGTGTATAGGTAATACCCACACACCCACTTTCCGCCAGAGGTATATTAGGTGCCAACGTGACAGATGGCGAGTCCATCGCCGTTACTCAAGCACGACTATACATACGCCTTT
>JACCPG010000395.1:46584-71366 GCA_016069955.1 Drepana arcuata | reverse complement strand
ATATCCTACCCGCTCCGTTTAATTGTCCGTTGATGCACCCCTCATCCCACATGTTGACACATCGCTTGCCGGGGTTGAAGCCACCGTTGAGATAGTTGTCATCGTTGCCTGCGGTTTTAACAAAATAAATTGGACATGGCCGACTGGGGCAGTACCACCTTACAGTAGATAGCACAGCGAAATGCATAGCTCATATCCTACCCGCTCCGTTTAATTGTCCGTTGATGCACCCCTCATCCCACATGTTGACACATCGCTTGCCGGGGTTGAAGCCACCGTTGAGATAGTTGTCATCGTTGCCTGCGAATATTTAAGAATGCTAATAAGCTAAAGGGTAACAAACGAGCACGTAACACGAGAAAGACGTGCTCAAAAGAGTCAAAGAAACAAGAATTCTGCTGGAAACAGTCGAGAATAGAAGAGGAAAGATGATAGGCCACCTTATACGACATGATAGCTTCTTTAGAAACATCTTAAAAGGTAAGGCAGAGGGGAAGAGAGGAAGAGGAAGACCAAGATTAACATACATGGGCAGATCAATGAAAAAATTTCTCTCATGACGTATAAGGAGGTCAAGGAGTTTGCGCTGGACAGAAGCGAATGGAGGGGACTGCATCAGAGACGCCGACAAGAGCCCAACTCTTAAATTTGTGATGATGAATAAGCTAAATGTCAAAGCGAAAAAGCTAAACAAAATATTCGCGAGTAACTGCGAATTTCCAGCCATTTCAGAGATCAGCCGGAACAAACAGGCAGACGAACTTTAAATTAATAAACAAACACACTTTAACTTTGTATATAAAATGCGAGTCACCGCCTGCATCCCACATATTGCAACTTTGAATCCCGAATTTACCAATAACTTATGTGTGACGGACAATATCTAGAGGAGACCCGGATACCTACTTCTGATAAAGAATCAAAGAAGTATAATACAGCCTTTTCTCAAGTTTACAATATGTTCTTCGGTCATTTAAATTATATGGATAACGTTCCTTTCAAAGGTATTACAGAGATTTAAATGTGAAGAATTCCGACTTGCCTGCACCGTTGAGTTGACCGTTGATGCAGCCTTCATCCCACATGTTCACGCATCGTAGTCCTGCAGCTAAAAATATTACATTTTATAACATTATTTATTTTTACGAGCCGTGGTGGCTGAGTGGTTCGAGCAGTTGCCTGCGACACAAAGTACGCAAGATCGAATCCCGACTGTGCCAATGAGTTTTTCTGTACTTAAGTACAGTGATTAATCACACCGAGAGCTTTACGGTGAAGAAAAACATCGTGAGGAAACCTGCATTGGTCTGAGAAGCAATTCAAAGGCATAGTTGTGCTTGAGTAACTAAAAATATATCTCTGGCGGAAAGAGGATGTATGGGTGTATTACCTCTGCCTACCCCTTGGGGGACCCTTATGGGAAGGCGTGAGGATGTGAACGTGACAGATGGCGAGTCCATCGCCGTTACTCAAGCACGACTATACATACGCCTTTGAATTTCTTTTCGGACGTATGCAGGTTTCCTCTCGATGTTTTCCTTCACCGTAAAGCTCGTGGTGTGACTAATCAACGACTTAAAGAATACTTCTCTGTGTACTCGGAATCGGCGTTATAACCACGCTTTCGTCCACTTAAAAACAAATGAAGTACTCAATTGATAGTGTGATAATTAATTGTACTTAAGCTTAGAAAAATCATTTTTATGGACCATCGCCGCCACCAGTAAGCGTAACTTTGCAATGGTACTTAAACCGCTGTATAGAAATGGTAGAAATTGACCTATAGCTTTATTTAATTCCATACGCATTCCCACAAGGGTTGCCGAAGGGGTAAGCAGAGGTGTATAGGTAGTACTCACACACTCCCTTTCCGCCAGCGATATATTTTAGGTGCCAACGTGACAGATGGCGAGTCCATCGCCATTACACAAGCACATGTACCTTTGAATTTCTCTTCAAACTGTTTTCCTCTCGATGTTTTCATTCACCGAAAAGCTCGTAGTGTGACTAATCACTGTACTAAGTTCAGAAAAACTCATTGCTACAGGTTTCAAACTAGTGTTGTAGAGTACTACTCGAAACGCTTGGCCACCAATGTTTATTCTCATTATAAGTTTAAAGCTACCGTAATAATATTGCCACAGAATATGGAAAGTTCCATCAAAATGCTTTATTAGAACTATTAAGTGAAATCCTGTTTTTAGGTTACTTACCATGACTTTTAAAGTGAGCAACCAAAGATTTGCAATAAACGAGTTCAAGGACCGTACAGAGCAAGATAAAAGTCTTCATTTTGCCCTCTGCACTGACTGCGGCCAAGAATTATTGTGGAGTGTTGATTCGGTGAATAAATTATTGCCGCGGCTTTTATATTGCAAACATTAATTAAGGATCAAGTCAACGTACATCCATTCCACTCGAGATATGGCTTTATTATTTTTTATGGAATATAATTATTTACAAGTGGACAGGATTAGATTGCGTCACTTCAAGTAGTGTCAAGTTTAAGTTAATTTTATATTTGGAATACGAACCCTTGCCGGCCGAGTAGGTAGGTACCTCTACAAGTCATAAGGAAGCCATATTCTTGTAGCTAATAGCGGCCCGTCCCGGCTTCGCACGGGTGAACATAATTTTTTTAAACATTTTGCCATAAAACCTTTTTTCTTACAATTAACATAGCTTATATTAATCAGTGATAATGTAGCATTCAAATGGTGAAAGATTTTTTACAATCGGTCCATTACTTTTAGAGCCAATTCCTTACAAACATACTTACATACGAATCTTTGCTCTTTATAATATTGGTATAGATATAGACTCAGACCAATAAAAAAAGATAGACAGAGTATTGACTGTTAATTAGGTGAAGCCGCTGTCAATTCATGTGTGCGTGAACTGTGTAAGGCGTGCGCTTGTGTGCTAAAAAATAATGTTGCCAACTCTGTATCTCAGGTTGCCAATCTCCCAACCCATTGCAGTCTGATTGTACTACAAAGTTATTACTACATAAAGTACATAATGTAATTGATTTCCTATTAAATTTATTAAAAATTAATAGTGATAAAAGACTTCAATAGATAAGTTTTCTTTTCAAGCTTTTTACTAACTTGTAGTGGTATACAGGGTGATTTTAAATAAATAAATAAATATTTTTTTTAATAAATACGACGAAGCCCACATTTTGTGTAGTATTTTGTGTATATATCGCACTCTTCAAAGTGTATTGAGCAAACAACACTATATTTTGAGGGTAACCAATCTTCTTCATTTCTACTATCCCTTATAGCCCTAATCCATCTTTCTTTCCATACTGTTTCAGTCGGGAACCTAAAATAAAACAAATTATAAAACGTATTTATAATAATATGATAAGGGGTCGTGCTGCGTGATATAATTTTAAATAAAATCTTTGATATTTTGATGAAGAATGACAGACTAACGAAATAATTTAATATTTGAAAATACTATAATCTTAAAGATTGAATATAAATAACCAATCCAAGGTAAATAATCAATTTGATAAGATACTACAGTAAGTTACCCTATTATTGGGAAAAAAAACATGCGACCTGCTGCAACACTGGTCGAGGTTTTGTGTTCCGAGACAATTTGCAATAATAATAATAGGTTAAATTCATAATTTTACTGGTAATACACGAATATTCAATTACTTACTTGTGAAAAGTAATCCCACATGGTTTCTTTTGTGCATATTAATTATTTTTACACCATTTGACTACACAGGACGGCATATTTTTTTTTTTTTCTTAACACCAAATTAACGACGTGCGCTGTCACTTACTAAAGGCCAAATGGCGGGCGGTCGGCTTCCTATGGCCCTATCGGCTTCCTTTTGGTTGCCTCACCCCGTAGTATTGGATGGTTCTGTCTTTCTTTTTTTATTGGTCTGAGGATATAGATTAATCGGTGATGAAAAAAATACGTGACGGAGCTGCAATACGTTTAAGAAGTAAATCAAAGACGTATGTGAAGTCGCATTAGGGACACGGCGCCGAACTCATATTGGCACCTGCATAATATAATTAATAGGGATTTATGAATGTGGATGAAGCGAAAGAGGAGAGTGAACTGGCTCTCCCTGCCCATCGCTTAGGGTCACGACGTGATGATATCTAAGTACGCATATTTTAATATAGGTATATAAATTACGTGTCACGTTGTTTGTCCTCTTAAACTACTAAACCGATTTCAATCAAATTTGCCCACCATGACCAATTTGATCCAACAACTACACTAGTATCTTATCTTATAAGAAAAGAGTTGTTGTTAAGAACCCTCCCCCCCTCCCCCCCTTGGGAACACTTATGAGGCGTGAAAACATTAAAAGTGGTCCTCAACAAATAGCAATTTAATTTAAAATTTAAAACAAAATGTGTTATCTATGTATCTATTAACAGGTTTTAAGGTAATTAATTATCTTTTTGACATTGAAAACTAACCATTTATAAAATCCGCTGGGTTATTTTTATATTATGGGTGACATTAGTATCTATTTATTATCTAACTCGAGTTTAAGAACTTATTATCATTATTATATACAATAATTTGGGAACTTTGAGGTTTTATTACGCCAATTATTTTGAAATAAGATAATTGGTATTATAGCAAGACATCCGGTGAGTCAAGGTCATTTTAAAATGCCATTTTATAAAGTATGAATTATCTTAATGATGTAATTATAGAAAAAAAATGGCTCTAGGTGTTGCAAGGTTACGGGATTTTCAGGGTACGGCGCGATAAAGTTATTTTATCTATATATGTTTACAGTAGCTACCGGCTGTGTGTCGGTTTGTATCACAAATAATGGATACAGAAATTAGCTCCTTGTGTGGTGGGGAGGATTGGGTGCTAGCAGTAAAGTGGCCTCATTATGCTGTTAGGTACTCTAATACCTCATCAAATCAAATCAATTTTTTTTTTATTTCACATAGGCCCAGGTGGGCACTTATAAAACGTCGAAAAAGATAAAAGAAAAAAGATTTTTTTCTATTGTCTCTCGTAACGTGAGTTCCGGGAACTTTTGCTACTTAACCGGTCAGTGGCGAGACCTAATTTAAATTTAAATATTATTTGGGGACGGGATTTGCGCGTCTGGCTCGGCGCGGGCCGGCGTTTGCGGCGGAGGTCGGGGGGCGAAAAAGAAGAAGCACGGAAGCACCTAATATTACTATCCATTCACATATAAAGGGTCAAGAGTTTCGAGAGCTTTTTAAAATCGATCCAGTACTTTTTGAGCCACTTCGTTACAAAAATACTTACATACAAATCTTTCCTCTTTATAATATAAGTATAGATGTAGGCTTCCTCTCGATGTATCCCTTAACCTTAAAGATCATCATTAATCACTATAGACAGATAAGAAAATACGCATTAGTAAATAAGGGATTCGAACTTACAATGTTTGCGTTGCAGGTGACTACTTGAACCACTCGACAGCTCTTGGATTCTTGTTTTAAATTTTATTTCCGATGTACCGTCTTTTAATGTCGTCGTCAAAGTTTATTTATAACCTGTTGCACATATTTGTGTAACACATCTGTTATCCGGAAGAAGTAAATAACTATGAACCTGTATTAGAAATGTCGCTCATTAAAGAATATTTCATGGGCGCTGGTAGCAGCTACGTAAATAAAGTGGGTATATACAAATATTACATTTTATAATATAAATGAAATAATAAGTAAAGAAGTCATACAATATAGTCTACGTCTGTGAAGCAATTCAAGAGCGTATGCATAGTCGTGCTTGAGTAACGGCGATGGACTCGCCATCTGTCACGTTGGCACTTAAAATATATCTCTGGCAAAAAGTGGGTGCCCGGGTGTCTGGCTACCTCTCTCTACCCTTATGGGAAGGCGTGCGAATATATTTATATCTATACTTATTAGATTCGAGATGTGTATGGACATTTACAAATATAATGTAATTTTTTTTATATGACAATCTTCGACCCCATATCTATTATCTATATAACTCAAAGGTTATTGACTGGTTGACTGTCATAGTGATCTATCAACGTACAGCCCAAACCACGGGACGGATCGGGCTGAAATTTGGCATGCAGGTAGATGTTATGACGTAGGCATCCGCTAAGAAAGGATTTTGATTAATTCTACCCCCAAGGGGATAAAATAGGGGATGAAAGTTTGTATGAAACTTTGGTAATTTAAACCGATCGGGCTTAGGCATCCCCACAAACACACACATCCAAAATAAATAAAAAAATACTGCGCAAAGTCACTATCCCACGCGGACGAAGTCGCGGGCATAGCTAGTGATCTATGCAATTTTGCTATTTTGATGCTAGTTTGTTTATTCCTTTACTGTTGTTTGCGAAAATTGTATGAATTCTCAGTTTATCCATTGAGCCAAAAACTACCACAATTTCACAAAAACAAAAAAACTATCTGAAAACAAAATAACTGAATTAGAAATTAAAATAACGTAGCCTTCGAATAAATTGTATTTTGTATTTCGAATGCAGACAGCATTATACCAGCATATATAGTGTCCAATTATATAGTTATTACCAATTATATATTCAACATGTTTTGAATATTCCGTATAATCCTCTGTTCATAATATCAATATCTTCTGTTTCCAATATCAATATTCTTCCGAATATCTTCTTCTGACAGGTTGTTCTTGCAAACGATGGTAACGTGATTTTATAGTCATAAATTATGTATATGATTAATTATATACGATTTTATATTCGATCTATAGTTATTCCCTGTGTTCCCCATAATTCCCATTACGTTGATAAAAAAAAATGGATTTAGATTTTTCAATAAGTCAACTTCAAAATCGATGTTTTAAAACAAAAGCATTAATTATTTTAAAATAGCTTATGCCCGCGGCTTCGCCCGCGAGGAGTTCGAAAAAGTAGCTTGTTTATTTTCCTGCTAGGATCGTTTCAGCCGCTATACCGTGAAACAGCATCATACTTATAATATTAGAACTTTGAATTTTCGTTTAAAAAAAAAATGTAGCCTATGTCCTACTCCTAGGTATAAGCCATCACGATTTCAGCCAAATCGGTTCAGCCGTTTTGCCGTGATGGAACCGCAAACATCCAAACTTACAAACTTTCACATTTATAATATTAGTAAGAAGTAAGATAATATGACAGACACCATTACGACTAAGAATATAAAAAAGGTATTTCAATATTACCTACTTAACATGTAAACAGTACCAAACTGACCTTTCAATGGGTACGTGTAGGTACTACTGTTGTGAAATACATTGTAGATGTTTGTCAAGTCTTAAAATAATGTTAGTTTTGCATTGGGAGAGCCAGCGGGTGCGTCGCGTTGTGAGAGAATAATTCGAGAATAAAGTTCTCTGGATTATATTGTGCGTATTATTTTGCGATAAAGAAAAGAACTGTGCCAATTAATATTATTAATATATATATATTAACAATACTAAAATAAATAAAACATTGTGTTTAACTTGAACCTAACTCAGTTCCAAGGTAAGTTGGCCTAAAATTTACCTATAAATATCTACAATAAGAGTTAATAAAATAAATTAATTGTTTAAGCAAAGATCTGCGAAAACATTTTCGATTCGCAGATTCTGGTTTAATAGATTGTTTGCTATTAATAATTGGTTAATAATTACATACATACATACATACATATCATCACGCCAAGTCCCTAACGGGGTAGGCAGTTAATAATTAATAGCAAATAATATTTTATCAACGTCTATTGATTAGAAATTCGCAAGTTTAAATTTTAAATTGTGATAGAACCGCAGGTAAATGAAAAATTTAGCATTTCTACATCTGAACTCCAGAAGTATTTGTTGTTAACGAAAATTTTTTTTTTTTTTCTAATTATATACTAAGGTTAGCAAACAACCATTTGATCGGCCCGATGGTAAGCGCTTACCGCCGCCTGTGGACGCTTGCAACACCAACAGAATATTCGGGTCGGGTCGGTTCTAATATCATTGTTAATTATATTCCGTTCGTTTAAAAGCGTAGGTAGGTATTTTTTATACGCAGTCATCTTTCATTATAAAGCCATCGTTCGTGAAGGTTAAAGTATCATACTTTTATTATTTATTACCCAACGGAAGTTTCGGTGCCTTAATAATATATCCTCACGTATCACGTGTATCGGTAGTACCCACACAACCACTTTCCGCCAGAGATATATGTTAGGTGACAGGTGGCGATACTCAAGCACGACTATACATTTGTCTTTAAATTGCTTCTCAAACGTATACAGGTTACCTCTCAATGTTTTCCTTCACCGTAAAGCTAGTGGTGTGGTGGGTAAGTTTGGAAAATCTGGCTTTGAACATGCAATATTTGTGTTGCTAGTTTCCTGCAACCTTGAACCACTCGGCCACCAGGACTCTGATACTCACAGACAGTCTTTAGGCTGCTCATCGGAGTGCTCTGTGGAGCATCAACACTTCATTTCTCATTAGCACTGAGTATTGTTTCCTTCATAATTTAGAGTATCTTTATGGATGTCAAAGGTTGAGACCCAAAGACAACGGCTGATAACGTCTTCAAATGCTATTATTTATTTAAAAGGCGGATATTAACATGCAGTAAATGACAACGTGCCTGATAAGCGTTGGTGCACCTCAACGTCACTCGCCGTTAATAAATAAATATATAAACATTCAGTTACCACGAGCTTTACGGTGAAGGAAAACATCGAGAGGAAATCTGCATACGTCTGAGAAGAAATACAAAGGCGTATGTATAGTCGTGCTTGAGTAACGGCGATGGACTCGCCATCTGTCACGTTGGCACCTAAAATATATCTCTGGCGGAAAGTGGGTGTGTGGGTACTACCTATACAGCTCTCCCTACCCCTTCGGGGACCCTTGTGGTAAGGTGTGAGGATATATTATATCATACTAGCTTATGTCCGCGGCTTTGCCCGCATGGAGTTAGGAAGAGAAGCTTTGGAAATTTTCCTACTAGAATCGGTGCACCCGCTATGCCGTGAAAGAGAAAAAAGTAAATTTACAGGATAAAAAAAAAGTAGCCTATGTCCTATTCCTAGGTATAAGCTATCACCATTTCAACTTTCAGCCAAGTCGGTTCAGCCGTTAGGCCGTGAAAGAACCGCAAACATCCAAACTTACAAACTTTCACATTTATAATATTAGTAAGATAAGAAATATACTAGTTACTTACTACATAATTACTTATTCACTAGGATTTTCGCTTTGCTTTCTGTCTCGTAATTAAAAACATATGTTACAGGAAATGGAGAAATTGAGTTGGATTTTGTTCAGTATGTTAGTGACCACTGCAAGCTCATACAGGATATTGTTGATCTATCCGCTGCCTTCCAGGAGCCATGGGATCCTTGGAGATGGGTTGACAAGACATTTGCTGGCGGCCGGCCATGAGGTGAACCATTTTATTTATATATATATCCTCACGCCTTCCCACAAGGGTCCCCGAAGGGGTAGGCAGAGGTGTATAGGTAATACCCACACCCACTTTCCGCCAGAGGTATATTAGGTGCCAACGTGACAGATGGCGAGTCCATCGCCGTTACTCAAGCACGACTATACATACGCCTTTGAATTTCTTCTCAGACGTATGCAGGTTTCCTCTCGATGTTTTCCTTCACCGTAAAGCTCGTGGTGTGACTAATCACTGTACTTAAGTTCAGAAAAACTCATTGGTACCGTCGGGATTCGAACTTGCGACCTTTGCGTTGCAGGCAATTGCTCGAACCCCTGGGCAACCACGGCACCATTTTATTTAGTTTGTCCATTATTATTGTCATAAGAACACTAACTGAGAATTACTTTATGTGAGTTGTTATAGTTTTTTACTTATAATTAATTACTGTATATTTTTCTTAGCTGTTTTTTTTTTATCCAACATTATATTTTAAGCGTTTATCTCAGCAATCTTTCCTCAAAAGGACTTATTTCATGCATGCAACTAAGGTTATCTTGTTTAACATTTATAGGTGAAGGTTTGTTGGTAGATTTTAATTACAGGCAGTACTGTTAATAATATTTTATATGACCGTGGAGGCCCAGTGGTTTCACTACGAACTCCGAACCGATAAGCTTTTCCTGAGCTTAACTAGTCATTTCTCATATAAAACAGCGAAAGAAATTATGCGAGAAAAAAAACATATGTTCAAAGACGTACAAATGTATAGTCGTTTGTTAAACTATGAATTAATTCGATGCTTGAAAAAAAAAACGTGTGGCACTCGGGGACTGCCGCGGTAAAGCTAAAAAATAAAGTATGCACGTATAGTAAGTACACGTATATAATTTCTCACAAACAGCTGCTTACGTACTAGGCATGTCTTTTCAGTTCTGTCGTTACCATATTTCCCGGCAATTTTGAATTTGGAACTGTTCTATATTCGAATGTTTTTAAATTTTGTCGTTACGGAATTTCTGGATTCGGTCTCCACGCTCAAGGCCCGCGATAGAAGCTATGCAATAGCTTAAAATATTATCGTTTTGTATGGTTTGGTGGTTATGATAAGACGTTTGCTTAGTAGGTATACTTAAGTGGAATTGTCTCAAGGTGATATTATTAAAGAATTACTAATTGTTTCTTTTTCAGATAACATACATTACGCCTTTCACGGACAGAGAGCCAACCCCCAACTTGACGTTAGTCGATGTAGCATCTAACATAAAAATATTTGACCGTAAGTATACGTATAGTTTTTCTATTGTTTGTGATGTATGGATGTTTGTTACTCAATCACGCCAGAACGGCTGAACAGAATTGGGTATAACTTGGCACAGAGATAGATTATTAGCTGGATAAAGGGCATGTTTTATTCCAGAACACACCAACAATGAAATATAAATTGGTGACGTCATTAATACATTGCTTCTATTTCCAGCGCAGGCGTTGGACATCAAAGCTATTATGTCGAAGGCAATAGTTCTGAACGAGGACTTCGTTATTGATTGGATGATCAATATCGGCAAAGGTACATTTGAACACACAAATGTGCAAAGCCTCTTGAAGGACCCCAATGCGCGGTTCGACGTGGTCATTGGGGAGTGGATGTTCAGCCAAATAGTAGCCAGGTATAAGAACCATCTTCTTTCATACCACCATACCACCAAAGTGGAAAACAAACACGCGGTCCGCCTGATGGTAAGCGGTTACCACCACCTAAGATATGATGATACACCCTATGATAAATTTGCGTGCCCGCACGGCATACGGCAGCGAATCCTGGCTAGGACAGAAGAAGCATGAAAATAGCATAAAAGCAGTTGAAATGCGTTCCCTTTACGTTACGATATTAGCAAGAATTCGCAATGAAAAAATTCGAAGAGCAGCTGCAGTGAATGAAGGTGTTAAAACCACACCTTTATTCACTCCAGCTGCTTTTCGAATGAATGAAGAAAGGCTTGTTACGTTGGTTTGGACGTATATAAAGGATGAGTGAAGAAAGACTGACTGTCGAAACGGGCATCTTTTTTTTTTTTATATATACCCCTTAGGTGGCAAACAAGCATGCGGTCCGCCTGATGGTAAGCGGTTACCGCCGCCTATGGACGCTTGCAACACCAGGGGTATCACTCGCGCGTTGCCGACCCTGCAGGAATCTTTTCACACCCTTCTTGATGAACTCCAGGCTGTACTCTCCAGGGAAAACCTCAACGGGGAGCTCATTCCACAGCCTGAGCGTTCGCGGAAGAAAACTCCTTTGGAAGCGCACAGTGCGAGACCATTGTGGTTCCAAGGTATGGGGATGAATTCCCCGTCGATGGCGAGAGGTGCGATGGTAGAGAAGGTGGAAGAGGGCATCATGTCGAACAATTCTGCTGAACACTCCCCGTTATACAAGCGGTAGAACACACACAGGGAGGCAAAGTCTCTCCTCAGACTTAGTGATTCCAAGCCGCTTGTGAGCAAAGGATCATCGACAATTCTAGCGGCGCGTTTCTGAATCGCGTCAAAAGGTCCTAGCTGGTATCCAGGGGCTCCAGCCCACAGGTGGCAGCAGTACTCCATATGTGGCCGAACTTGCGACTGTTATGTTGACGAAGCAAAAGAGGTATGTATGAAGTCTAGAGAGGACTGGCGGTCTCAGGTGATGATATGTATGTATGTATTTATGTAAATACATACACACATATCATCACGCCAAGTCCCTAACGGGGTAGGCAGAGGGTATAGAGCGCCAGTTCTCTCTAGACTTGCATACCTCTTTCGCTTCGTCCACATTCATCAGTCTCTTCTTACATGCTCGTCAGATTCGGTACTACACCGAAGATATATTTTAGGTGCCAACGTAACGCATGGCGAGTCCATTTCCGTCTCGTAAGGCATGACTACCTACACTGTAAGTCTTTGAATTTCTCCTCAAACGTATGCAGTTTTCCTTCACAATAAAGCTCGCATAAAAAAGGCTGTTTTAAACTGAATCTGAACTTTCAGTTTTGGCCCGATTTTCAACTGTCCATTTATTTGGGTGTCATCGTTGGAACCCCACTGGCTCGTTACGACCCTGGTAGACGAGGCTCTGCATCCAGCGTACAATCCTGACTTCAGGGCTGATTATTTGCCTCCCTTCACCTTTAGTCAACGAGTTCAGCAGCTTTGGAGTCTGGTTTCCGGCGAATACAAGAGGAAATTGTAAGTTGTATCATACGTTGTAGTTGCTCTCTACCGTAGCAGTGCAGTGCGCTGTGGCGGTATAACAGTTATACAAACAGGATGATAAGTGACGGCCATCTGGCCTAGTGGTTAGAGCTTCTGACTGCGAAACTTGAGGTCGCGGGTTCGATTCCCACTGAGGGCAGAAATTTGTGTGATGAACACGAGTATTTATACCTTATTGTCCTTGAATGTCCTATAAAAGCTTTGCTTAATTTTGGGTTTTGTCAATTTGTGTCAAATTGTCCCAAGGTATTTATTTATTTATAAAAGCGGTATGCTAGATATATTAGTGGAAGCCCGACTGTACCATTGAGTTTTTCTGAACTTAAGTACAACACCGAGAGCAAACTTACATACGTTTGAGATTAAATTCTAAGGCGTATGTATAGGTCTTGCTTGCCTTCCAACAAGGGTCCCCGAAGGGGTAGGCAGAGGTGTATAGGTAGTACCCACACACCCACTTTCCGCCAGAGATATACTTTAGGTGCCAACGTGACAGATGGCGAGTCCATCGCCGTTACTATACTTTTATAAACCTTTTTAAACGCATGTAGCAATACCCTAACTCAAAATTCATACAGCCAGTTCATAATAAAAATTACGAACAGAAGTAAAAGACACGCGAGAAAAATATATAGATAACCTTTCCTTAGCAGTCTGTCAACGAAACTAGTAATAATAATAATAATTTAATAATATATCCTCACGCCTTCCCACAAGGGTCCCCGAAGGGGTAGGCAGAGGTGTATAGGTAATACCCACACACCCACTTTCCGCCAGAGGTATATTAGGTGCCAACGTGAAACTCACGAAACTGGTATTAGCACTTTATCCACTCTACACATTCGTGTATTGGTACCTCGACATGATTCGACAAAATAATATAGTGACAAGTCATGCTGATTATTCCGTAGTAATGAGATATCACGATTTAGAAGCTAATAATGCATTAAAACAATGACGGGCAAAATGGCGTCAATAATGAGGATAAAGCAAGTGGAAACAAAAATTTAAATTTAGGGAATAAATAATTTAGCAATTAAACAAATCAAAATATTTAAAAAAATATATACTTTCATAAAAGAAACACAACATATTTTACTTTCCTCCTGCCATAATTTAAAATTTTTGTCACAAACAATTTGAATTTGGACGCATGGAGAGGAAGAGATAAAGGATTTAGAGAGAGAGAGAAGAGATATAAAAGGACATGGAGAAGAGACATAGAGAAAGAAGAATAAATATATTTAAACAGAAACGTACATCTACACACTAAGCCAGATCATAATCATAAACATGTACAATCTAAAATAATCTATACTTATATATAAAATTGGAGTGTCTGTTTGTAATATTGAAAAAACTGCTTTTTACTACATGATATGAATACATATATACGGCATATACACAAAAAAATATTGTTTACAATTTTTATCTGTCTGTTTGTTCCGGCTAGTCTCTGAAACGGCTGGACCGATTTTGACGGGACTTTCACTGGCAAATAGCTGATATAAAAAGAAGGAGTAACTTTGGCTACATTTATTTTAGAAACTGTTTTAATTCCACGCGGACGATGTCTCGGGCACAGCTAGTAATATCTATATGCAGTTTAATTGTTCTATATTTAAGTTAAATTATTATTAGTTATAAGTTTGGTACTTTTTGTATACAGTAATTTCCATCTTCAAGGGGCGAGAGCTTGGCTACCTTACAGGTATAAAGGTCCTAATTAGTACAGGAACCACATTTCCACAAAGTTTTTATTCTCTTGCCTATAGTAACGGACTCGGCGTCATAAATTATATCACAGTTATTGTATATTGTGAGAACAGAACTTGAACATTTAAAATAGTAAATAATCTAAAATAAGGCATAGTATTAATTACGTAATTTTAATATTAGACAAAAGACCCATTTGTTTTATCTTAATTGATCATCTTAACGCCCCTGTATAATGTGATGAGGTTTTATATATCAATGTTTTTTTTTCTTTTTATATGCTGAAGGTTGCGTTTTCATCATCCTATAGTTAGTAATATTTTTTAATTAATTGTGTTTATTACTGAATTATTAAAATAACAAGCTGTGCCCGCGACTTCGTCGGCGTAGACGGCTCTTTTATCTTTCATATTTTTTTTAATAAAAAGTATCTTATGTTACTTCTAATACCTCTAAGAATATGTGTACAAAGTTTTATGATGATCGGCTAAGTAGTTTTTACGTGAAAGCGTAACAAACAAACTTACATTCACATTTATAATATTATTAAGGACTAGCTGTCCCGCCCAGCTTCGCTCGGGTGAAAAAGTTAAATTGACCGTAACACGATCGCAGCGCCATCTATCGGGTCCAATTGTAAATCTAAACCATTCTCGAATCCACCTTAAGACACAGAAAGGGATAGCTTCGCCCGGGTGAAAAAGTTAAATTCCTGAAACTCGATCGCAGCGCCACCTATCGGGTCCAATTTAATATAGCCTATGTTCACCGGAGATAGTGTAGCTTCCCAACAGTGAAAGAATTTTTCAAATCGGTCCAGTAGTTTTTGAGCCTATTCATTACAACCAAACAAACAAACAAAGTTTTCCTTTTTATAATATTAGTGTAGATTAAGGATTATTTTGTCATTTTCAAATCGATCATGAACATCACAAGAACCCCACTACAAGTCAGACCGTGTAACTGCCATTATCGTAATCCGTCTCGCCGCTTAAACATTCGAGCTGCACGTAATATTGTACTTAAACATTCGAGCTGCACGTAATATTGTACTTAAACATTCGAGCTGCACGTAATATTGTACTTAAACATTCGAGCTGCACGTAATATTGTACTTTTGTTCGATGACTTATAACGAAAAAGGTTTTTAATGATTTTTCAGCATTTTCCTTGCCAAAGAAGAAGAAATATACAACAGTGGTATTGCTCCTGCATTTACTGCAAAAGGAATACCAGTGCCTAACTACGTAGACGTAGTTTACAACGCATCTCTCATTTTGAGCAACTCCCACGTGTCTATGGGATTACCGACGAGGCTGCCTCAGAACTTAATTTCGATTGGGGGATACCACATTGATTCTCATGTGAAACCTTTGCCTAAGGTTTGTTAAGTTTGCAAGACATTCCCGTTGATTATAAAATGACAACGCTAAAGTACCTACTGAGCGCAGTGGCGTAGTTACCGTAAGGCTAGAAGGTGCTGTCTGGGCTCCAAAGCTCAGGCCTTCGGATCCTATTTGGACAAACCGATTAGATTGGATAAAAATTCGCCCACCTTCGAAATGTTAACTATGTGACAATATGACTTTAATTAAATCAGGGCATTGCATTTGAAATAATGCAGAAGTATTCTCAACAAGTTTTCATTTCTGTTAGAAACTTAGAGGAGTTTTTATATATAATTTATTTTTTTTGTGAAACATTTGGTGAACCTTAAACAGACGTTACAGGGGTTAGGGTCTCATTGTATTTACAGAACACCATTTGCTTACTTACGCCTCCCTCTGAATACAGTAAGATACTTACACATATAAAAAGTAATAATAATAATATATCCTCACGTCTTCCCACAAGGGTCCCCGAAGGGGTAGGCAGAGGTGTATAGGTAATACCCACACACCCACTTTCCGCAAAAGGTATATTAGGTGCCAACGTGACAGATGGCGAGTCCATCGCCGTTACTCAAGCACGACTATACATACGCCTTTGAATTTCTTCTCAGACGTATGCAGGTTTCCTCTCGATGTTTTCCTTCACCATAAAGCTCGTGGTGTAACTAATCACTGTACTTAAGTTCAGAAAAAACTCATTGGTACAGTCGGGATTCGAACTTGCAACCTTTGCGTCGCAGGCAACTGCTCGAACCACTCGGCCACCACGGCTTTAATATATAAAAAGTAGATTCTTACTTAAAAGATTCAACATAATTCCAGGACTTAAGATCAATTATCGAAAGTGCAAAAGAAGGAGTAATCTACTTTAGCATGGGATCGAACTTGAAGAGTAAAGACCTTCCCCAAGAACTAAAGAACAGTCTCGTCAAGATGTTCAGCGGCCTTAAACAGACGGTTCTTTGGAAGTTCGAGGACCCACTGCCTAATTTACCGAAGAACGTGCATATCCTAAAATGGGCTCCGCAACAGAGCATTCTGGGTAAGTATTTTTGTTAGGTCATCTAACTCCAGATTTTCGCCGCAATGAGTATCAGTACATACATACATACATACATATCATCACGCCAAGTCCCTAACGGGGTAGGCAGAGAGTATAGCTCTATACTCTGAGACATGGCTCCATTCACCTTATTTCCGGCAGTTATCCTTCTTTCAATATCTTTTTCATACTTTCCATCTCGTGTGAACATGCTTCCAAGATATACAAATTCATTCACTTGCTCTAGAATTTGCCCATTTACCGATATAGCACACTCGGTCACTTGTTCATCTCTTTCGAATACCAGAACCTTAGTCTTGCCAGCGTTTAGGCGCAGCCCCTTCTTTTCGCATTCTACTTTCATTATGGTATCAGTAAACAGCAATATTGGTCTAACCTCTTTTGCTAGGACTATCTTATTAGCTTCTAAACTACAATATTACTTACATAGTGACAGTGATTAGTCGCACCACGAGCTTTATGGTGAAAGAAAACCATCGAGAGGAAACCTGCATACGTTTGAGAAGTAATTCAAAAGGCGTATGTATAGTCGTGCTTGAGTAACGGCGACGGGGTCGCCACCAGTCACGTTGGCACCTAAAATATGTCTATGGCGAAAAGTGCGTGTGTGGGTATTACCTATACACCTCTGTATACCCCTTCGGGGACCCTTGTGGGGAAGCGTAAGGATAGTGACAGTTTATAACAGCATTGTTACGATCTGAGGCTACGGATGGTCAAGACAATTACTATTTACAGTAAACGCGTAGTATTGAAAATATATATGTATACAGTTTTAACAGTAGCGTCAAAGATATAACTCTGAGGATAGGCGTAAAACCTGATGTCGGAATTCGGAATTGTACTAATCGCCCTCCGCTGTAGTATGCACGGACAAATAAATACCCGGGCGCGGCAGATAGAGGCATGCCCTAGTGAGGAAACGATGATTTCAATGAGAGCATTTATTGTACCCTAAATCTTCTACGCAGTCACCGTACAAAAGCACTACCCGGTAAGGATATGAAAAGTTTCGAGGGTCAAGTTTACTCAAAAACAATATCGAGCGCCCTCGTGATACATTAATCGAAATAAGAGGTATGGAACTGACCTAGCACTTATTTTGGCCTATTTTCTTTTTAGCCCACCCCAACGTGGTCCTATTTATCACACACGGCGGACTTCTGTCAACTACTGAAGCAATCCACTATGCAGTTCCTATCATTGGCATCCCAGTGTTTGCTGATCAGTTCAGCAATATAAATCGCGCAACGGAAAAAGGTTTTGCAAGAAAGGTAGACCTTTCTATTACCATGGCTGGTGAACTGAAGGAGGCTATTGAAGATGTTCTTAATGACGAGAAGTAAGTTCTCTCATTCTCTCACTGTCTCTTGCACCTTCTAGTATCATTGTGGAAACTTCTACACTCGCAATGAGTTTACTCAACGAAACGACAATTATCCACACCAGATGCCAGTCTTTAAACTTAAAACTTCTTTTCCCTTTCTTTAACCTCAGGTACAAGTTGAAGATAAAAGAGCTATCGTTCATCTATCATCACCGTCCGGTCACCCCTGGCGTAGAGCTCGTGCACTGGGTGGAGCACGTGGTGCGCACGCGCGGCGCCCCACACCTACGCTCTGCTGCGCTCATGGTGCCCTGGTACCAGAAGATGTATCTCGATCTCGCAGTTTTAATAGTATCCGTTATAGCTATTCTGGTTTTAGTTTTAAAACGCATATTTCATCGAATTAAATCAGGTATTAATGTAGATAAGAAGAATATATAGAAAAATATATTTAGATCTTTAGGTGTTCATTGAAATAAAATTACAAACGGGTATTTAAGTGAATGAGTCTCTTAATGTGAATCTATGTATATATTTAAATTAATTGTCATCTAATAGTCGATTAAAAGGTCGATTTAAAGACGATTAAAAGGATTAAAATAGACTATAAAATAATAGGACGTCTTTTTTTTTCCTGTGTTCATCCTAAACGTAATTAATGACATTAAAATATAACTATTTATATATATATATATATATATATATAAATAGTTATATATATATATATATATAGTTATATTTATTTTATAAATATATATATATATATATATATATATATATATTTATAAAATATAACTATACTAAACAAGTGAATGATCTTTCTTACTATAAAATAATAGGACGTCTTTTTTTTTCCTGTGTTCATCCTAAACGTAATTAATGACATTAAAATATAACTATTTATATATATATATATATATATATATATATAGAACTATATATATATATATATATATATATGTAATAGTTATATTTATTTATAAATATATATATATATATATATATATATATATATATATATATATATATATATATATATATATTTATAAAATATAACTATACTAAACAAGTGAATGATCTTTCTTACAATACTCATATGTTACTGCTCAATTAAATTGTGTTTCTGTGCGTTTTCATTGTATATACCTCTCAATATTTGATTGTGAAATAATTGTCATAAATTTCCTCTAATTAAACCTGTTGTTCTCTTATTACGTAAGTTTGTACGTACTGATGTATTAAAGCAAATCTAAGAAGAATGTACAACCGTGTGAAAGCGCCAATATTTACCGGGTCAAATACACCCTGTGCCCAATTTGTATATGTCCAGATAATTAGCACTATATTATTTTATTATTATTTATTTAATATTTATGCACAATTCAAGTACAATGGTGGACTTAATGCTAAAGCATTTTCTACCAGTCAACCACCGTTGACAGGAGAAACATGGAAGCGGGTGTGCACAGAAGAATTAGCTTAATTTGTTGATAGATACATATATATTACATAGCATAGAATGGACATTAAAATTATCAATTATTATCATAATATTATTATTAGGCATGTTACCCTGGTTTGGACATAGAAAGAATGAGTGAAGAAAGATTTACGAAACAGATATACAAAACAAAGTGTGTGCAAGAAGAGGCAGAGGAAGGCCACGTTCCAACTACCTGTATCAAATCGATCGGACGAAGTACTCGAAACCGTCGAGCATGTATGAAGAGACTGATGAATGTGGAGGAAGCGAAAGAGGTATGTAAATCTAGAGAGAACTGGCGCTCTATACTCTCTGCTACCCCGTTAGGGACTCGGCGTGATGATATGATATGATGATGATATTGTTATAGTTTGATGTCGCACCCGTAGTACTTAGACAGTATTTGAAGATAAATAATCCATTTGGTACTAATTAAATCGTTATTTGTTGTATCAAAAGATTATATAGAGATAATATTGATATTTCAAGGATTGTTATTAGGCATATTTGTGCTCAGTACACGTTGAGCAGTGAATACAAGCGCTAGTGTCGAGAAGGGTAAGCTTACTCATTATAACATTAGATTAAAATTCACAACTTATATTTTAATTGCGATATTTTTTGAGGATTTGCTAACAGTACTAAACGGAATTAGATTAAATTAAGTGCAGAGATTATTGTCTGGATTAACATGAGGATATGTTTTAGTCCAGCAACAATAATCATAAACGAAATCAAATATTACTTATGGCAAAGCTTATAAACTCAAAAGTAAACCTGTTTGTCTGTCTGTAAGCTACATGTGGAAGTTTAACCCGCTGAGCCAATATTCATGAAGTTGGTTGGTATGGTTGGCAGGAAAAATCTTGTCAGGAGTAGAAACGGCTGAGCAAACTCCCCGGTTTTCTTTTTTAACATTTATTCCCTTTTACGGAGGAGTAGAAAAAAATAAACTTAGAAATATATTCTCTACAAGAGGAGCAAGTCATTGCCATGAATGTAAATCATTAAAATAATCAGATTTTGTATAATAAGCTTAAGGCTTATGTTGCAATTGACACAGTGTCTCACTCTCTCCGAACACAAAGTAGTAAATAGGCTGCGGTAACCGCTTCCTATCAGATGAGCCATGTATGCTTGTTTGACCCACTGGTGGTATAAAAAAAGAGACCACACAGCTGATGACGGGCACACATTATATTGATAATCGTTTCTCTATTAGTTTATTTAATAGAGAATTTATTAAATTAAATTTAATTAAATTTATTTAATCTATTCTTCTCTACAGAAAATGGCGCAGACCATCCACTGTTTGCTAGCAGTACTCGTGTTGACATCATGTTTGTCAGAGGCCTATAAGATATTGGTGGTATTCCCTGTTCCTGGAAAGAGTCATAGCATCTTGGGAGATGGTTACGTCAACTTATTACTGAAGGCTGGGCATGAGGTTCGTGTGTTTTAACATACTGCATATGCCCCGTAGTAACAAATTCCATTATCTAATCAATGAAATCTGTGTCTGTTGGTGTCTGTTTGGTGTCTGCTTGTAATATTAAAATAAGAAGCCGTGGTGGCCGAGTGGTTCGAGCAGTTGCCTGCGACGCAAAGGTCGCAAGTTCGAATCCCGACTGTACCAATGAGTTTTTTCTGAACTTAAGTACAGTGATTAGTCACACCACGAGCTTTACGGTGAAGGAAAACATCGAGAGGAAACCTGCATACGACTGAGAAGAAATTCAAAGGCGTATGTCTAATCGTGCTTGAGTAACGGCGATGGACTCGCCATCTGTCACGTTGGCACCTAATATACCTCTGGCGGAAAGTGGGTGTGTGGGTATTACCTGTACACCTCTGCCTACCCCTTCGGGGACCCTTGTGGGGAGGCGTGAGGATATAATATTATTATTTATTATATTATTATCATCTGCCAGTGAAAGTCCCGTTAAAATCGGTCGAGCCGTTTAACGGGGAATGAGTGAAGAAGAAAATGATTTGAATATCAACCTCTTGCTAAGCTTTTTCAAACAATTTAAATCGAAGGTACTGAAATATTTTCACCCTTAAACATCTAATTTAAACCTCATATGGAATTAATAAGAAGTAAAATCAAAATATATTTAATTAGTTAAGAGTTGTGAGGAAGAGTGGCCGTGGTGGCCGAGAGGTTCGAGCAGTTGCCTGCGACACAAAGATCGCAAGTTCGAATCCCGACTGTACCAATGAGTTTTTCTAAACTTAAATACAGTGATTAGTCACACCACGAGTTTTACGGTGAAGGAAAACATAAAGAGGAAACCTACATACGTCTGAGAAGATATTCAAAGGCGTATGTATGGTCGTGATGGAGAAACGGCGATGGACTCGCCATCTGTCACGTTGGCACCTAATATACCTCTGGCGGAAAGTGGGTGTGTGGGTATTACCTATACACCTCTGCCTACCCCTTGGGGGCCCTTGTGGGAAGGCGTGAGGATATTTATTTATTTATATTTTTAGAGTTGTGTATACCTATAATTGGTTCATATATTAGACCTATTTATGTGGCAACGTTTATTATTCGTTTTTTTTATATATGCACTGTTGGTGTACCTTAATAAATAAATAAATAAGCTCGCTCAACCAGTAGTACGCTATGAATATAACGGTTTGGCTATATCTGTTCTTTAAGTTAAGTTTCTCAAAATCAAAAATCAAAATCTTTTTATTTCACATAGGCCCAGTAGGGCACTTATAAAACGTCGAAAAAGAAGCATGATTCTATATGATGAATTAATGAAAACATAAATATATACTTGCATATATTACAGGTTACATATATAACGCCGTTTCCGAAAAAAGACAAGACACCGAACCTCCGTGAAATTGACGTGAGTGCAAATATGAAGTTTATGGAAGGTAAATAACATATTTATTATGTACATTAGCCGCAGACGCCTTGAAGGCTAGGCAAATGTTGCAGCTGTAACAATTGCGAGATTTTATACAAACATTACAAAGATTATCCAAGCTGCGAGCTTTACGGTGAGAAAAACATTGTGAGAAAAGTTGCAAGGGAAAAATATTAAAGGCATACTAGGTTTCTGGATGAAGAGGATGTTGATGCGCTTATCTAACTTAAGCTTTTGGGACCCTTTTGAGAAGCCGTGAAGATATAAGATATATTCATTTCCCTTCGTATCTTTGACATTACTACCCATATATACTAGCCTAAATAATAAAAGATAATTTGTGTCTATCTGTAATGTCATATAAAACTAAATGTTCAGTAGTATTTGAAAAATCTCTCCCTGAAGGGATAGGTGTTGTCTAGGGGTTAGAAATGTTTTTGTACTTTTAATGACTGCACACAGGGTAAAGCGCCAGACTCATAAACGCATTTTTTTTTCAGAAAATGACATTATGAGTTTAAAATCGTTGATGGACGCAAAATTTGACATGAATCAAGCTTTCATGATGTATTTCTCATTTACCCTGTCACAAGCTACAATGGAGAATGTAAACGTATTGGCTCTCATCAATGACGACACTGCAACATTCGATCTCGTTATAGTGGAATGGATGTTCATCGAATTATATGCTTCGTAAGATATACATTTTTATTACGAAGCTTATGGTATGCAGCCTTTAGGCGTAAGCAAAATCTCGCGCAATATAAGCATGTAAGGAGTTTTTTGGAGTTGTCCCCTTTTCTGACATCCCGTTACGTTTTGGGCGTACTCACCGCAGGAGAAATTTACCTGAGAGTAGTGCCATTTGGCTGAAATTTATTATAAGAAAGAAATTATCCTAGTCAGGCTACTCCATTGAATTATTATGGCTTATGAATAGGAGATCCGTTGTGCCCAACCCTGTTTGCATAAAAAGAGGTTTTTGCATTAATTCTTATTTGCATATATGGCATCTATAGATGTTAGGATAGGACCTTTGAAGAGCATTTCATTTCAATTTCGATAAATTGTATGTAACAAACATATAGATCCTTAGTTCATTAAATAGTTCTCTGACAAATATTGATTTTAATCTAAACTTTTCACACGAAGTGGACTATCCTACTCTATCTTTAACTATTTATTCATTTTTTTATTTATTTGGTTTAGGTATACTAACAGTTGTTACATTAGAACATGCGAATATAACATATAACAAAGCGCAACATATAACAAAGAACGTCATACTTACGTTTAAAATATCTTATATGTAGTTAGAACCTAAAGGAAATAATTATTATTTAAACAAAACAATAACACAACGACATCGAATCCGCGCCCACAGATGACTATTACCATCGTACAATTTGGCGAGACTAGTATATATAATGCTATGTTTCTTTCACAGGTTTTCAGCCGCCTTCGACTGCCCATTCATTTGGTCTTCATCAACGGAGCCTCATTGGCAGGTCTTCCGCCTAATTGATGAAAACTCGAACCCCGCGTATACTTCTGACATCATGTCGTCCTCTGTGCCTCCCTTCACATTCGTTCAACGTGTGCAGGAGCTTTGGTCCCAGGTTTTCGCTACGACCGTGAAATAGTGAGTTTCTTAATAATTTATGGAGAGCCATGGTGGCCGAGTGGTTCGAGCAGTTGCCTGCGACGTAAAGGTCGCAAGTTCGAATTCCGACTGTACCAATGAGGTTTTCTGAACTTAAGTACAGTGATTAGTCACACCACGAGCTTTACGGTGAAGGAAAACATCGAGAGGAAACCTGCATAAGTCTGAGAAGAAATTCAAAGGCTCATGTATAGTCGTGCTTGAGTAACGGCGATGGACTCGCCATATGTTACGTTGGCACCTAATATACCTCTGGCGGAAAGTGGGTGTGTGGGTATTACCTATACACCTCTGCCTACCCCTTCGGGGACCCTTGTGGGAAGGCGTGAGGATATATTCCAGGCCCTCGAGCATTGATGATCTCGAAGAAATGTTTGTATATCCTGTTCCAAGGTATGAAGATGAATTTCCTGTCAAAAATGTCCGAGTTGAAACATAATGCGATAGGAAATATTAATTTATAAAAGCGATTATACTGGCAGCCGACAAAGCGAAAGGGGTAAGTCTAGAGAGAACTGGCGCTCCACTGTCTCTTGTTTGACTTCAAGTTTTATAGTTAAGAGCTCTAAACTACTAAA